>CATIWR010401926.1:0-10782 GCA_949677035.1 Omphalea diandra
CTAAATGGAATTTACAATTAGTGCCAATACAAAAATATGCATGGATCTCCAAAGAGCAAAGTTTCAGTCCTGCACAAAATTACCCCTTTGATTATTGTTCAAATCATCAAAATTATTTTCCACTCAGGCTGGAAAATTATGAACAGTCAAGTGGAAATTTTTTACTCCAATGCCATAAATAAATAAAGGACAAAAATGACAATGAGAATGGCTGCTGGTGGCATGGCAAGTGGATGCAGCTCTATTTTGTTTATGGGAGTTTTGTTTTTTGGTGTGTTTCTGGTTGTACACTTGCAATTCCAAGTTGGGAAGGTTAAATTACTTAAAATATTTTTATTCACTAGGATTTAAAATTATTTAAAAATAAATGGATATAAATTTTCAGATATTGCGTCAAAATTTTTTAGGTTGAAAAAGAAAAATTAAGAAAAGTGATAAAAAGTTATAAATGTAAATTATGTTAATTAATTTTACTTTGTGTTAAAGTTTTTTAAAATGAAGGTTAATAAGTGTTTTTTTTTTTTAGAGATTCAAACTATTTAAAATCTTTCCATTGTACTCTCAGAATTTAAGAGATCTGAATATTTGAAAGTAATCTATGTAAATTTTAAATTTAATTTACATTTACTTTCATTTATATTATACAAAAACACACAATTCTTGGGAGCTAAACTCTACTTATATTATACAAAAACTGACACTCTCGAGATTAAAAAATTGATATTTAAAGTAAATATATGTAAATTTTTAAACCTATTTACTCTCATTTACCAACCAAAAACTCTCCCATCTGAAGACCTTACTTAAGAGATTCTTTGTTATTTGAACAACTAGATATTGGTTTTACATTCTGTTTTTTTTTTTGACTTTCTCTCTAACCCACTACCATTCAATGCCTTAATCTCTAACAACTCTCATTTATATTTGATGAAACAGAATAGGACAATCAAAATTGTGCGACTTGCGGAACTGGAGGTGTGCCTATCATTCTCTGGTTTTGTTAGTTTAGCACAGCTATTGACATGATTGGTATTTGATTGCAATTTTAGAAGTCGCTTAACTTGGGATATTTTATTAGTTTCATGGTTGATTTTTATTTCAATACTATCAAGCGTTTAGCTCATCATACTATAGGCTTCAGACATTTTTGTTGGACCCAAGCAAAGTCAACAAGTACTTTCTCATTTCCCTGTTCAAACCTGACAAACGGTACTGCTTGCATGCTGCTGATCCATTCTAGGATCCAGATTATTTTTCGGATGCCATCTTTTATCAGTATTCATTATTCAGTACTTGTTTATTTGTGGTTACTTTCGCAATTTGGAGTACTTCCTAGTTTTTTTTTATTTATTTTTTTATTTCGATTAAGAATGTTCCCTATGAATAAGCCTAAAACACGTATTTCACCATCCTCTATCTCACTTGCTTTGCAATTCCGCTTCTCAAGCATTCTTCAATCCCTTTCTCCTTCACTCGAACGGCTTCCACCCATATTCTAGTGACAGTAATGAAAACCTTGTGTAGAATAATGCTCCATACAAATCAAGAGAGCACCCTGAACCAACAATGAGCCACCACCATTTAAATCCAAGCCTAGCCTCAGATTACTAGATGGAATGGCAGGCTATAGACTGCGCTCCACAACGTTATTTCTCCATTGGTATCTCCACATAGGTATATCCATTTTCTACGAAGGCTACATGATTTCACTGCCCTATGTTTTGAACAAATCTCACAATATCAATGACAGGGAAATTACCAGACTTCTAGTGCAGTCCTTGCACAGCGAATTGAACTTACTTTTCAAAACACGCGAGTTACAGCCAAGCCAATTAACAAAAAGTTTGGATCAGAACAACAAGGCCTTAAAACTATTCAATAAGGAAAGATGATCATGAGTTAAGAAATTAGTCTTTTAAATAGTCCCCCATGGAACTGGACCTATGAGCAGTCTCATGAAACTACAACACACCAGTTTTGAGATCTTTATTCGAGGTACCCTTTCAAGGGTTCCCTTTTGGTAATGATAAAACATATCAATAGGAACTAAATTAGTACACAATCATACAGTACAGATCAGTAAGTTCTAATGGTAGTCTCGTTTGCGTAATGAACTTGGCCTTGATAGTAACACTAATAGCTTTTACCTCCAAACACCAAATATTGCCTCGCTGGAATCTAACTTCCTCCTATACACAGCTAGCGCCCATCTCATGTACAGATAATCCCTTGCGCCCAATTTGGGGATAAGGTCGGGTTAGCTACAGTTATCCTTTTCTTTGTTTCCTTGTGTTGCTTGTCGTACAAATTGTCCCCCAATGCGGGGTCTGTGTTCCACCAGTTTCTTCCTACTCTGATATCGAACCTGGACATGACGATATAAGAATTGAAACATTCCTGTCACTTAGTCACAAATTGAGAATAGCCTACTCCTATGTTATAATGCAAATCGGACAGACATGACGATTTTAAGTTTCACAAGTTTATTTAGGTGACTTGTAAAAAATGAATAGAGAAATATTTTGTGATGATCAGTACAACTAAAGAAATTTGTTTGATAATCCAGGGTAACTGATGTTTCGTTGGGTGCTTCACTTGGTGCAGCATTTAGTGCAGCATTGAGGGACTTTATTGATGTTACAGCCTATCTACATGCTGTGAATCTTGTCAGTGCAAGAACTAGGTTAATATTCAATGCCTTCTAAGTTATATTATTGCTCAATCATCATGAAGATAAATGCAATTTACCTTCTCTTCAAAGCATCTCTTTTCCCTCTTTAGGCGGAATTTGTTCAAAGCAGCCTCTCTTTGTGCTGAACAGTTCTGATCTGCTACATTTCTGCTTCGAATTCCACATTCTGGTCCAAGTCCAGCTACCCATTATCTGTATCCACATTTGTTCCTCTGGCATTCGGAGCAGTACTGCTCCCATTCAGTCCATTGCTTCCATGGTAACTTCCTGAGCCACTCCCGTTCAAACTGTAATTACGAACAATGCCATCTAAGGGATTGCCCAAAACGTTAGATGATCCACACTGTGGAGCTGCTGCCGCCATATTTCTCAGAGACAAATCATCATGGCCAGCAAGCTGCTGTTGGGGTGTGTTATCAACATGTTGGTGGTGGTGATAATAATGGTGATGGTGGTGTTCCACTTGGACCTGGTTGTTCATATCTGTTGCTTGAGCTAAACTTGTGTTACCAATTGCAGCATTAGCCTCATCTTGTGTTACAGATTGAGAGAGAAGCATTTGGCCATTCTGCACTGACTGGAAAGCAGAAGAGGGATGGGACCCTTAACAGTTGATTTGTGTGAAGGCTTGTCACCGAATGCCACTGGTTTGGTGAATGCATTATTAGTAGTGAAAAGTGGAGAACAGCTGCTCACATTCCCTGTCGGAGCCTGATTTGTGGTTGAAACAGAATGGTACCTACATGACAATGAAGATTTCTAGCTGTAAAATCTGTTATTTGGAGGTCAAAACATGATGTAATCAGAAAATCTCAAATTTATCATACCTTGAGAAGGCTGAGAAGGCTGAGAAGTCTGAATATCTAAGAACACTGCGGTCATGCGCACTGGTGGGGGTATCTTTAACATCTCTAAGCCTCTTCAAACTAAGCTCAAGAGAAGGGATCTCCTTCCTTTCATAGACAACCTTCTCTTTTTGGTAGGAGACCTTAGAGCGTTTGATTGGGGTGTCAAAAACTTTATTTCCTGTCTAAGGATCAGTGTTGTCAGTGATGACACCCATAACATCAGCAGCTTTGTTTCTCAATTCTGCATTAGGTTTCTCAATGTTGCACTCTACTTTTACTTTCTCTATTTGCTCAACACGGATACTTGAGTTTATTTCAGAAAATCTATCCATTGCTGCTGGCTACAGCAGCCTCTTTTTTTTACACTTCGATGTTCAAGCTGCAAATTTGAATTTCTAGGTACTCCAAGCTCCAAGGCCTGGCCCATATCAATATTGCCTAAACATTGAATTTAACATAATTTCAGTAACAGGATGTGAAAGTTTAATAACAATTTCTGCCAAGAGCCTGCCATGGTCATCATCCTGCCCCTCGCACTTCTTTGTTGCAGTCACAGCTACCCAGTTATTGTAAAATGCTTCTCGTCCTGAATGTCTGATTTGGGCACAAGCGCTATCAGGAGGGTCAGCCACATGGTCCCATGGTGATGTAGGTTTTGGGCTGTCAACTTCTATGGCCCTTTTTGTCCAAGAGCTCTGCAAAGATACAGCATAAGACTCTGCATTCAGAAATTCCAAACTGGCCTCAACGTAGGAACATCTTTTGTGTGAACATCTATTATATATCAACTTAGTATGCTACAACTATATTTCTTACATAAATGGATGCACATATGATTGCACATATATACACACACAGATACATGATCTATATATCAGTTCGTAAACAAAAAATTCTACATCCTGTAACATTATGATTGACTAAAGAAAAATCATATTGATCGTCTGCCCAAATCACCACATCATGTGTTTCCTTATCATCTTGATTCGTGTAGTTACCATCACCTTGTCAATTTAATACATATAGCTTACCACATTACAGCTTCTGTTTCTATTTATCCACACAATTTAGTTGGTCTAATTTCTTGCAATGAATACTTCTGCTGTAGATCCATCCTGTCAAACATGGTTTTTATCTGTCACTACTCAAGAGAGACTATGAATTTATAAGCATGCTCACAAACATTTGTATTTTTGTTGGAGAATGAAGATGGAAAGAAAAAATGGAAACCTACATTTGGGAAATGCGGAGTAAAACGTGCATATACTACTATAGGACACAAAGGCCATTTTAACAAGAGGTGAGCCCAAGTCTGAAACCCACAATGTGAAGAGCCGACATCATGACAAGCCCCAATTGGAAATTAAGCTTATTAAGTCTAATTGGTGGAGAAGGCCAACCCTCACCAAGATGAAGCCAAGCATGAAGAGTCTGGAACCAAAGATCCCAACAATTTTGCATGTTGAGTTCATTGCAAAGAAGCACCATAAGCTCACTCACAACTAACTCCTAGTACAACAACGAACATTTCCATCACAACGTTTGCACATTTGCTACTTTACCTTACATATAGACACACAAATGCAGGCAGGCTTGTGTGTATTGATTTTAACTGGAATTAACAGAAGCAAAATAATCTTTTCAGTGAAAGCAAGTCAACCGAGGCATAATTCATCAATAAGCGTAAAAGCAAAATGGAAACGTAATCAGAATTTGCACGCCAAAAAGCTGAAAATTCTAGAAATACTAATGCAAAAACTGGCAATAATCATCAGACTGGCATGAATAAATATTGTACAAGAATCATCAAAGCTGAGGTATCCGCACTCTTCAGTATTGTTAGCTGAACTCAGCTCCTATCTCAATCTAGTTACAATTGTAGATCCTTTTGCTCCATTCTGCTTGATTAAATATTATATTTTCAATGATTACTAGAGCTACTAAATCCCTCCCGAGCGTTTCAGCCCACGTCTCCTTTGTGCACCAAAGCATCCAGAGGTCTACACAGGACTGGACCTGATCAAATCATCTAAGTTTTCCTAGCTCTCATTGAATGATGTAATTAGAGCAGACAAAGGTGTCAATATGAAAACATACTTCATATCCAAACCTGGCCTCAATTTTATCAAAATTTTATTAGTTTTAGTTAATTTTGTCAAAATTAAAAAGATTAACGAATTTTGTCAAAATTCGAAAAGATTTGGCTTTCTTGAGCCAATAAGCTTGTCATTTATGCATTTCATATTGTATCCTTTAGCCCATATATTCATTGATTTGTTAATTACTATTTTAGTGGTGCTTGTTAGGACTTTGATCACTTTCAAAATAAGAATTCTGATTTTTTATCAAAAAACACAATTTGAACAATATTTAAAAGAGGCAAGGATTGAAAGGGCTGCAAATTTAGATGTTTTAGCATTTTTTTTTTAAAAAAAATCAATTTAAGTATTCAAAACTTACTTCTATGGCTCGTGATATTTTAAGTATTCATAGTTCTACAGTTGCATTTGAGCCTGCTTTAATAGTTAAATTCTTGACCAATATTGTTGTTACTCAAACAAGAAACGCTGCAGCCACTTATTTGCTTAAGAAATTGATTGTTTGGAGAAATAAGTAATGAAAATTTGCTTTTTTATAATTTCATTATCAATTAATATTATATTGTTGCTTGCTTATTTCATAAATCTTAATGAGATAAAATTGAATGATCTTGTTGAAAATACCTTATTATTGGATATTACCAAGGAATCCAAGCCATCAAATCAATGCTCTAACTTCATCTCATATTTCATGGTAATTAAATTATTTATTATACACTAAATTAGTTAATTCTTAACCCAATTATATTATATTATATTATATTATATATATATATATATTAATTTATATTATATAAATATTTAGGTTTAAGATTAGATTTCAAGGTAATGATAACTGTTCATGAAATGGAAATGATTTCTTGATGTTTTGGAAAATTATTTATTGTTAACTTTAAAAAACTGAGCTATTACTTCGGTGTTTTCTTGAACATTTGAAACTGATAAAATTGATATTTTATATGTTGAATGATGAAGTTGATGTTTTATTTTATTTGGCATTTTTTTGATTTGATATTTATATGTTTAATTGATTGAGTTATATTATGAATGATGTAAGTTTAGTTTATTTTATTTTATATTATGAATGTTGTAAGTTTAGTTTATTTTATTTAATATTTTTATTATTATAGCCTTTAATTTTTTTAATTTAATTACGTTAATTAAACGTGTCTTCTAATATTATGACACATTAATATTTATTATAATATAATTAATTAAATGAACTACACAAATCATGTCATATCATCTTTTTTATAAACATATCTATCTTAAAATTGAGAATTTTAACACAATAAGTTAAATATGTTGTATTCAAATTATATTTCTAAATTATATACATGTCTCAACATAATTGTAAACTCTACTTAAAATGTTTATGTTTATTGCATTGCTTTACTTAGTATATTCAATTTAAAATGCAGAATAAATTTCAATAGTGAATTGGATTTTTAAGACTTCTATCATCTAAATAATTCTTTTTTATGAATAAGACACCTGTTATATTCCTATGATAATTATTATATAAAAAGACACGTTCTAAAACGCTTAATTTCGATGTATTGTCATAAAGCTTATCTACTTTAAGTCATTTAGATTGAGTCTTCAATTGTTTTTTACACATTGAAAGCTTTTATAACAGTAAAATAAAATTATTGAAAAATAGCAACTTAGAAAAAAATCATATTATCTGATAATAAAATTCAATATAGAGACAACCCTTTTTTTTTTAAAGTTTCTCCATAATATTTATAATTCGTTTACAAAACCAATAAACCTAAAGAAAATATAAATTATTTTAGGAGAAACATCTAGGCCTATGAAAAGTGAAATTAGACAAACCTATAGAAGAATTGGAAAGCCTAACATACAGCAAAATGTGATTTAATTGAAAATTTGATCTTACAATTTTGTAATGAAAAGACTGTCATCCCATTGAATCAATTGAGATGTCCTGAATCAGACACATCTCTAAAGAGAAGTAACATAATGTATCAATACTTTTCAATAGAAGAGGAATTGATTTATGATTGATCCAGTAGCAAATAAACAGAATTCCTAATTGTATCGCATGAAATCAACTTCTTTCTTTTGTGGAACTAATCAATCATTTTTCTTTTTATTTTAGAAATAGATTTAAAAAAAAAAAAAAAAAAGGAACTTGTGTGCATACAACCTCGTAAGCAAATATATCATGATTATAAAAATTTATACATCATATATAAGCTTTAATTTAATAGCATAACCATCAAAATAAGTTCGCGATCTAAAATATCAAATAAAGAGACATAGACAAAGTAAATCCCAAGTTCTACTCATACATAATTCTTTGCTTATAGAGAATGTCAATAGATGATTATAGATGTGATTCCATTAGACATCATTGTTCAACCAGAACACGATTCATTCTCATGTTTGACATGTTCTCTATCAAAGTAGTGGCCACATTCCTACCTCCGCTACATCCTCCATCAATGGAGGATTAAGAAGAAGATTACAATCCACTGCAACTGCCCTAACGAATCTTGCACGTGGGTCAGCTATATATGAAATTCTTATTGATATGAATACCTGGTAGCAAGTCATTGCACTCTGAAAAAACAATGCAGATCACACGATTTTGCGCTTTTCAGTTTTTAATGAAGTTTCGCCCCTTTTTGAGCTTCTTGCATTTCTCTGAAAGAGCGCAAAAATGTAAGAAGTTTCAAAAAGAGTACAAATAGATTATATTGAGTTTCCAACAATTTTACAATCTCTGAATGCTCCAGTAGAATGCAAATAGATAAAAACCTTTTTGAGGCTATGAACTAGAAATCATTTGATGCTTTGGAGAAGGTGAAAGTTGAAGATTTCATTGAAAAAAGCACAATTTGTCCTTTTTTAAAAAAAAATTGTCATAGCTGCTACATTCGTGACTGGCTGTCTGCCGTGCAGGTTCAAGATGGCCAAGTGATTGTTCTTATACACTAATAGAGGTGTTACTATGGTGGCAATGTCTAGGAAGCTATGCCACACCATCTGCTACAAGTTCACATGAAAAAGTGTACCACTCAGACAGCAAAAGTGCCGAAATCCAATCCAGTTCATCCCCCTGAACTTTTGAGTTCTCTCAACTTTTCAGCATAGTTTACAGCCCAAAATGAGGGCCGACAACGCTTGAAAATGTGAAACAACACTAAAATTTCAATGCACCTACGTCTGAAACATTTATATTGAATTCAAAAATAGTTATAATGTATGAGCTTGCATGACAAATATTGCGAAGATCTGAACACTAACATCACTAAAACAGAATAAAAGTCTTGCCAACTCACTAATATCACTCCGTGAAATACAGAATGTTACGTAAGCCATATTTTGCAAAATAGCAGGTTGCATAAGCAGTGAAATTTGAATACAAAATGGATTGCTAAATTTGGGAAGAGACAGGCTCCTTAGTAGACAAGATAGGAGCACATTTGTTAAAGAAGCATTTAACAAAATGGACAAGTAGGGCTACAATTGGGAAAGACTTTATAAATTTCTTTCCAAAGAACTAAGAATAAATGAAAAAAAAATTACAATGTGCAAAATATAATTTTAGATGATAAATTTTGTTAAAAAAAGGTCCATAATATTTCATAGTCATGGCATTTATCTTTCCAACACCAGCAACAAAAAAAAGATAAGAAGAGAACAACGGTTTAGTCCAACCTGCTGCTTCCAAGACATGCTCCAAAGAATGAGATTATTAATAGCAAGGCAAACCTATTTCCAATTCAACACATACAAGACAATCAGACATATTAGATATAACCTCATAATGAATAATATTGGCCGTGAACAAAAGTGTTCACATCCAAAGAAAACTGAAACACTCAATTTTGAGGTTCATAAGATGTAGTTCATCTGCTTTGCATTTTATTTGCCTTCTCAGTTTGAAATTTCCAAGTCCACAAACAAAACCCTGAAATCAAATTTCATAACCTAAAGATACATCAAAATTGAACGGTAATGACAGTTGGCCACAATGTAGTTAGTATGACTAAACCATCCGTCAACCAAATAATATCACCAATGGTTAAAAATTGAATGGCAATGATAGTTCGCCACAATGTTGTAACCTTGGACTAAGCCATCCATCAACCACAAAACATCACCAGCGTACATTGCCTCCCTGCTCTCCAAACAATATCACATCTTCTAAATGTTTGGACTTTATTTATTTCGCATACTGGTTTTTCCCTTTTCAATTTAAATTATAGACATTTCTCCCATGCAAAGAATGACCTAATTTACCTTGCAAATACGGTACACTAAAAGGATTCATGCAGCTGCAGACTGTTTATCTTCGTGATCTTCAAGATTCAAAGCTTCAAGCAGCTTTGGCCAGGATTCTGGGATTCCTCCAGGAAGCTCAAACTCCAACAGCTTCCCACGATGACGGTAAAAATCTTCAACAGGTTGACTCTGAAGCAACAGAATAATATATTACAAATATATCATTAAATGTATACTACAACGCTTAGTGCCCAAATAGTTAAAAGTACTCATTTCATAGCACACAATGCTAAACAGAAAAGTTTAACTTGGAACCACAATTTGCTATATGGTTCATGGTAAGAAAGGCTGTTCTTTCAATTATGCATTTCTCCATTTAATAATCAAGAATGCAAGGATGCACATTACCATCTAATTGACAGCTATAGGAGATGAACAAGCAATGACTGAAAACACAGCTCAAACTGATGAGATAACAAACAGTAAAATGAAGCATCAACAAATCAAAACAAGACAGAGCACACACACATCGAGATAAAATTTCTACTAGGTAAAATTAAGCAACGTACCAAACCAAAAAAGCTAAAATTATTAGTAACAAACATAGTTGCAAATGAGATATTCCTAACAAAATTTGAACATCTCAACAACTTAAAACCCCCAAAAATCAGGCACTTTGGAACTCATATCAACAAATTCTGATGACAATGAAGGAAACAACAATAGTGGCATCTAAATTTCAGTAATTATTATTCTGATGATGTAGCCATGGGCTACAGTGAAAACGAAAAATGATCTTGAGGGTAAGAGTAATGAATTTTGAAATGACCTCAGCTAACTAGAGGTCTGAAATATAGCCACAAAGAAATGAAGCCCTCAAGATGCT
>CATIWR010401949.1:0-31797 GCA_949677035.1 Omphalea diandra
CATAAAACAATTTTCCATACAACTATACAAACACTACATATATGTTCAAGTGTCCCCAAATGCAATGGTGCTTCAATGATTATTTATCTAATGCATATGCTCATGTGATAATGCTAATGAATATGGCTAGGGATGTTACAGTTATAATTTATAGACACAAATCATCAGCTTACAGACATTTTCACAAAGTCTCTCAAAGAAGAAACGATGAACTTCATTAAGAGAGAGTTGGGAATGCTTAATAGAGGCTCCTTGAAGTGAAAATTTTGATCATTTTGAAATGTTTTTTGTTTATTGCATTATTTCTTATTAAATGATTGCCTTGTGTGATATGTGTGATATTAACTCTTTGAATGTCTTAATCTTATGTGCAATTGTGCATCTCTATGCCAATTTGCATAAATTAAGCATCAATATATGAAGTGGATCACAACTTAGATAGTCAAGTCTTAGCATTTCTTAATTTTCCTTTTTTAGTTGTAATTCACAGTCGTTATTCCTTGATTCACGATTGTGAATTACAGGCACTCATCATTCAGATAACAACCATCAATTCATAGTTGCGACTTTCATTCTCCATCCCAAATTTGTTCAAATTTTAAATATTTTAACCTTTGAATGTGTTGTTTCTAGAGGATTTTTTTTCCCATTACTCACATATTTTGAAATTAGCGATCACGACTTGCAGGTTACGGTCACGAATTTAAGTAACTACCACATATTTAAGTGATTTGACTGCCAACCGATTGCACTCCTTCATTTAATTCATTTTTAATAATTTTTAGTCATTTTCAGACCTTTTCCTGGCCTATATAAGCCCCTTAAATAGTGTTTCTTTTCATTACAACTCATTATCTCAATCTCTCTTCTACCGTACTCTGAAAAAACTTCTAATCTTCTGTCATTCACACATAGCCCCTAAAAAATCTTCAAGAGCAAAAAAGGAAAAGGCAGTGGCATAGCCTTCTGGACCACTGGCTCTACAATTGATGAAAGGGATGACGAAAGAGGAAAAAGATCGATATAAAACGAATGCTTCAAAGATCATGTTACCGAATAAAATCCCTTTTGCTTTCCTTCTAAAGTCTCTATGCATCAAAGATGAGATCCTTGCATTTCTTTCAAACCTAGGGTGAAATGAATTTATATTTTATAATGAGCCTTGATATGAGGAAATCGCGCGAGAATTTATGTGCACCGTGACTATAAATTGGAGAGCAGAATCTCACACTAGCCAATATAGGTTAGTATTTCATGCTTTTGGAGATCCTTTTTTCATCACTCTCAAACAACTTTCTAATCTATTTTATCTTCAATTTGGAGATGACATTTTGTTCATCACCTTAGCTATTGATATCATCTATTCTGAGTTGTGGTCTAAAATTTCTATCGAGATCAAACAAGACCCCAAAACCTTTTTAGCTAAATACATTCTAATCTAACCTTTTAGCTACTTCATCATGTCATCACCTTCTTTGTTAATGCAAAAGGTGATGGCAATGAAAAAGATATCTCAAAAGGATCTTGCTTTCCTTTTCTACTTTATCAAAAACAAACCTATACAAATTGGTCGCTATCTTGTGGATCAATTGATCCATATGAGTGCCAAGCCCGTAAATCAATTTCTTCTCCTTTCCCATGTCATTGCCATCTACCGATACATCGGTACTCTTAATGAGGAAAATGAAAAATTCCTCACTAAGAAGCTTCTCCCTTCCTAAAATTTTTTGGACCTCTTCTACCTCATGAATGCAAAAGCTATTCACCCTGATTCTTACACATACACTTTGGCTGCTTTTGGAGTTAAGAAACTAGAATCCTCCCAAGCCTCCAAAAGAAAAAGGTTTACCATTAAAGAGGGAGTCCAACTTGTTCCAACTCTCTAACCTAAGCCCAAAGCCAAAATCTCTCTTGTCTTCATCAACAAAAAATTGGACAAAATTATGAGGATGCTCCAGAGACAATTTCTCTTCCTCTCCTACCTACACAATAACTTGGTGGACTTACAGGAGAAAGTAGGTGCTTTTCCCTGCCATCTTCTAGACTTTGAGGACTAGGAGGACACACTGGAAGAGGGGGACAACTAAAAGGTTGAAGAGGGTGATGAACCTGAAGATGGAGGAGAAAATGAAGACATGGACAATTCTAGAGATGATGATAGTTCTTTTATCTTTTAATTTGTGTTTATGGTTTCTTTTTCTATTGTTTCTTTTAAGTTCTTGATGTAAAGCTATTGATCCCACATATTATTTATAAATAAAAGTGTTTGTTTTGCAATTCATTGTCTCAATTGTTATGTGATTACAACTTATATGTTATCTTTATTGTTTTATTTTTTATGTTTACTCTATCTCAAATTATGCACTTCTTATACTCTATAATATTTACCCTTTTTTTGATCTTGCCAAAGGGGGAGAAAATAGCATTGAATGAAAATGAATATTAAACATGTGTAAGAAAAGCATAAGTTGAGGGGGAGCTATTTAAAACTTACAACATTTAGAATTATTTGATCATTAACTAGAATCCTTTGATTATTCTTTGATTATCTGATCATAAACCATCCCAACTTCACAACACATGCATTTATTTTTCTTTAGGATCAATTAAAGTTGTCACAATAAAAAAGAGGAGATTATTGTACTAGGTTGATTAAACCTATGTCTTAAGCCTCTTTTGAAATTACCAATAGAGATTGGTCAGTTCTAATGCTTTGAGTAAGTGTTATTTTACAAATTATAAGATTTATTTTCATTAGAAGTTGGATGGAAGTCAAAATCTTTATCTTTAAGCAAAAAAATCCAAAGTTATGGTCATTATCCTCTAAGTCACAATTATGACATTGCTATTAGAATGGATGGAGCTAGGGTAGAGGGATTTGTGGGTGAATTCATAGCCATGACTCAGCCGAAGGAGCATTGGTTGATTACAAATGAATTCATGAGGCTTTCATGTCTTATGTCCTGACTGCGAATTTCACAGTAACAATGGAGGGAACCAAAGCCACAACCATAACATGCCAAGCGTCCAAGGCAACCATTGGAAATAAAAAATACGAAGGTAAAGAATTGATCATGACTGTGACTTAATAAGTTGTAGTTTTCTCACTAAACAGAAGAATTCACAATTTTAGTCGCACTTAAAAGAAAGTTAACTCGAAATCGTGACTTTTGAGTAATTGGTTGAATACAAGAGCTATATTTCTTGGACAACCAATGGATGAGAGACACATGGACTAGCCATTAGACATATAATTTTGACTCCTAAGTGCAAATTCAAAATTTGTGATCGCAAAATGAGAGTAGCGACTGGAACTTCCACTTGACAAACATTTAATGCAAAATCTATCTAGCATAACTTTGAGATTTTCAGATAGTTTTTGAGTAATGTCTCTTTGGTAGATGTGGCTAAAAATACTTTACTAAATTGATGTAAATGGAAGAGAATTCAATTAATTATAACCCAACTACTAACAATTTGTTGCTCATTCTTTTACTCTTTTTTATGTGTTGTTGATTGTTTGGTGTGAGCAATAAACACCTATGTACGTAGGTTGAGAGTTAGCCTAGATTCTAAAACTTTTATAAGAACCTTAAAATTTTTTTTTTTTAATTTGTAATCATCCACTAATTCAACCCCCCTTCTTAGTGCACTAGGCCAACACATAACATGTAACATCACCCAATCTTTCCTTGGGTCTTAGAGTTGCTTCCTTAAAGCTTATTCTTTCTTTTCTTCTCCTAATCAACTCCCTTGATCTTTTTGAAAGCATGGCTAGCTCCTCCTCCTCCTCTTTATCACTTTCCTTTTCACTTGAGGCTACTTCAACTTCATTTTCCTTGGATGAAGATTTAAGAGCCAAGGTTCTTTTTTCTTGTTTTTCTATTTTGCCTCATTGTCCTCTCATTTTTTTTTCATTTCTTCATCCTTCTTCAAGGCTAGCTCATGAGTTATAAGCTTGCATATTAGAACATTGGTTGGCACCTTTCCTATCTTCGAATTTGACTCTTTGATATTACAAACCTTGGCACCAAACTTTTTAAGAGGTAAATATTTAAGAATTTTTTAATTTACCTTATGATTGGTGGGAATTCTTCCAAACCTCCTCACGTTAGTAACAATTGCAAGGAGCCTATTCATCATATCCTTGAAGTTTTCATTCTCCTTCATTATAAACATCTCCCATTCAGTCACATACATTTCAAACATGTTGGAGTACACTAAAGTGGTGTCTTCATGTAGTTTTCCAAGGTATTCCAAATCCCATGAGTTGTAAGACAATGTTAGACTCTTTCAATTTCTTCTCTTAAGAGAGAACTCATATGGATTGCCATAGCTCTCTTATTTCTTCCATTAGATCTCATATGAACTTTAACTCACTCTTCTTTAAGGATCAATTATTCATTTCCATCCACCACTTTAGTTGGTGGCTTCCACTATTTAGCTACAATGTCCCAGAGATCTAACATATCACTATCTAAGTAAATTTCCATCTTATACTTCCAATGAGTATAGCATGCTCCATCAAAATATGGTTTAAGATGGGTGTGGATTCCTTCATGTGCTATGATCTTTTCTTACATAATTAACCTTTAAAGTGAGATGAGACTCTAATACTACTTGTTGGCCTTAGTGCACTAAGAATGTAGGGTTGAATTGATGGGAGATTAAAAATTTTGAAGGAAAAGTAAGGAGATTAGAATAATAAGGAATAGAGTAATTTAAGACAAGATGTTTATAGTAGTTCAGGTCGGGTGTTAACAAACCATACGTCAGCTCCATGATTCTTTACAATTGTGTATTTCACTCAACTAAAAATGATGTTTCCAAGTTCAAACCTAACTTGTAAAATTTTGTGTTTGATGGCTCACACAAAATCCTTCCAATTTGTGTTTTTAGGCTCACACAAAACCTTACTCAAGTGTTTTGGCCAGGCTCACACTTCAACCTATTGCAAGAGTTTTGGAAGCTAGGCTAACTCTCAACCCAATTACAAAGGTGTTTAATGCTAACCCCAAATAATTAATAACTCATAAACAAGAATAAGAAGAATTTGCAAGAGTTTGGTTATAATAAATGAAATTCCTTTTTCTTTTAACATTTGTTTGATGGAGTATTTATAGGCAATATCCACCAAAAAGAGGTTACTACTAACCTATGCCTAAATCTCTAAGGTAAGCTAGGCAGATTTTGCATTAAATGTCTGTCAAACAAAAGTTGTGGTCGTGACTAAAATTTCATGAACACGATTTTTCAATTTATGTTGGGAAGCCTGAAATCACAATAGGGGACCTCGTTCTGCGCCTAATAACTAGTCCACATTTCCTTCATCTATTGGTCACTTAAAAAAATATAACCGTTACATTTAACCATCAAACCAAAAGTCACAATCACAATTTAATTCTTTATTAGGCATGACAAAGGCTATGAATTATTCTGTTTGGTGAGGAACCAACACTTTCTTAAGTCGTGATCACGACAGATGCTTTGCCCTTGCGATTTTTGATATTCCAATTGTTGCCTTGGACACTTGGCGTGATTTGGTTACAGACCTAGTTCCCTCCTATTAGCTATGAAATTCATGATTGCAACTTCGGATGTGAACATCACTGCGAATCTCTCTATAAGTCAATCAAGCTTCCCTTGGCTAAATTGGGATTGCGAATTCGTACATGAATTCTTCTGGCCTAACTCCATCCATCATCATTATAAGGTCACAGTTGTGAATTAAGGGATACTGACCACGAATTTGGATATCTTACTCAAAGTTAGAGATTTAGGCTTCTATCCAACTTTCAACGAGATAAAATCTAATCAACTGCAAAATAACACTTAAACAAAATATCAGAACTAATCAATCTCCATTGTCAAGATCAAAATAGGCTTATGACTTAGGTTTAACCAACCTAGTCTAATAGTATCAACTCAACTTGATTTGTATCTTCTTATTAAGTCCAATAATATGCCAAAGTTTCCTCCATAAGTTCTTCAATCTTAACCCTAATCAATGTAATTTCTAACTCTTGATAATACTCTTCTACACTCTTATTTCCTTGTACAAGCCTTTCTAATTTGTTGTGAAAATCCCTAAGATAATGGCTAGGTATAAATCTTTTTCTCATAACCCTTTTCATCTCCATCTAAGTATAAAAAGGATCATCCTTTCATCTTTTCCTAGTTTGATTCCTACCATACAAAAATCCAATATATAAATTCAATATCTGCAAGCTTAAATTTATTTTCTTCATTATAATTTTGGCAATAAAAAATAAAATATGCTTTCTTTTATTATGATATATAAGCCTCAGGATCATTCTTGCCATTGAAAATAAGGATCTTCATCTTGATGCCACTTAGATTATCATCCTGCTTGCTTGATTTTTAGAAAGGTTCCTCCATCGAATCAACCTCCTCATCATCATGTAAGGTTCTTTCATGCCTTGGTAATCTTGGATTGGCATGGGATGTATTGGAATTGGAGGCATTGGTTTGTTGGCAAGCTTCTATCTTTTCCACTTTGTCCATCAATTCCCCCATTCTTGCATGCATGTCTTTTTCCACCTTTTGTACGGAATCACTTAAGCTATTGAGGAATAACTTCAATTTGAGATCTTCGACAACTTTTTAAAAATCTTCAATGGTTAGTAAATAATAAAGGAAATCCTCACCAAATCACTTCTTTATGTGTTTACATTCAATTGATGGCACTCACATTTATGTTTGACTCAAAATAGGCTTTTATACTCTTCTAAGCTTACCATCCTTGCCTTTTAACTCTCAAATTTCTCTTCCTTAAGTTCTTTGTGAACTAATGTTACTTTATGTCAGATTAATCTAATTAAACACAAATAAGTAAAAAGTAAACTTAAAATAACTTATAAAATAAAGGAATTGAAAAAAAACACTATTGATTGCAAGAAGCAAATTTCTAAAGAATTAATTGTAATTTAATGATAAAAAGGGGTTAGAAGTTGCAAATTGGTGTTTTGAACTAAAAAATTAGTGAAAAAGAAAGCTTAGGTTGAATTGGCTTCAAAACAACTTCTATGCAATTCTAGCTTCCTTTCTTTATTTTCTTTTCTTTTTGACAATTTTTTACGTTTCTTTCTTTTGTTTTACTTTAGAAGCTTAAAAACATAATTTTTGGCCCTAATGCACCAATAAAGGGGTTGAATTAGTAGAAGATTAAAAATTAGAGGGAAGTTTAAAAGATTAGAGAATTAAGAAAAGGGTAAAGAGAAAAAACACAAGGTGTTCATAGTGGTTCAGGTGTTAACAAAGCCTACATCCACTCCTCAATTCTTCACAATTGGGTATTTCACTCAACTAAAGTTGGTGTTTCCAAGCTCACACCAAACTTGTACAATGTGTTTTATGGCTCACGTAAAACCTCACTCAAGTGTTTTAGATAGACTCACACTTTAACCTATTACAAGAGTTTTGAAGGCTAGGTTAACTCTTATCCTAATTGCAAAGGTGTTCAATGCTTACATCAAATAATAAAGAACTCACAATTAAAGAATGAAAAGTTGTTAAGCAAATTAGCAAGAGTTTAGCTATAATAAATGAAATTCTCTTGCATTCATATTTGTTTGGTAGAGTATTTATCGGCAACAACCACCAAATATATGTTACTAATAAACCATGCCTAAATCTCTAAGGCAAGCTACACAAATTTTGCATTAAATGCCTGTTAGACTGATTTCACAATTGCAATTTTCTAATTTGCACTTGGATGATTGATATCTCGGTAGAGAACTTTATTTATGTCTAACGGCTAGTCCATGTGTCCTTCTGCCATTATTGCTTTAAGAAATATAGCCATTATGTTTGACCAACCAAGTAAAAGTTGCAATTGCGATTGATATTCTTTTTATATGGGATAATGACTATGAATCCTTCTGTTTGGTGAAAGGAGAACACTCTTTTAGGTCACCATCATGATAGGTGCTTTACCCTGACGAATTTTGATATTCAAACGGTTGCCTTGGACACTTAGCATGATCTAGTCACAAACATAGTTCCCTTTTTTCAGCTATGAAATTTGCAGTCGCAACTCTAAATGTAAACATCATCGTAAATCTCTCTATAAGGCAATCAAGTTTCCCTCAACTGGAATGTAGTTACAATCACCTCCATGAATTCTTCTAGCCTAACTTCATTCATCCTTAATGTGACGTTATGATCACAAATTAGAGGGTCATGACTACGAATTTTGGATGCTTTATTCAAAGTTAACGATTTAGACTCACATCCAACTTCCAATAGAAACTTAACTTATAAATTGCAAGAACAACACTTAAACAAAGCATTTGTACCTATCAATCTTCATTGTCAAGATCAAAAGAGGCCTTTGACTTTGGTTTGACTAACCTATTCCAACAACCTCCGCTTTTTTTATTTTGACAACTTAGATTGATTTTTCTTAAGGAAAATGAATTGCATGTATGAAGTTGTCAAGAATTAGCACAAAGTTTTGGAGCTCCAAGAAAATACCAATTTGGTGGATTTATAAGAAAAATGATTGCTTATATTACTTTCCTCTTTTCTACAATGGAGCTATTCTGGGGGTCATTGGATATATGAGAGAGTTTGAAGAAGATTTTAAGAGCAAGAATGAAGAGAGATGAAGTAATTTAGCAAATGTGAGATAGAACTCTATTTCAAGGGTTTAAATAGGCCAAGAAAAGGTGTAAAAGTGATAACAAATGGTCAAAAATACATTTAATAAGGGGGTGCCATTGGTTGGCAACCAAATCAGTTAATGCTTGGTAGTTACTCAAATTCGTGATTGTGAATTCCAAGTCACGACTGCTAATTATAAAATACCTAAGTAATGGATAAAAAATCCTTGAAAACTGACATGGGCAATGGTCAAAACTTTTGAATTTTGAAAAAAAATTCATGGTGGAGAATGAAATAGCGACTACAAATTGATGGGTGATAGAAGGATTGATAGGTACCTGTAAATCGCGATTGTAAAACAAGGAGTAGTGACCGCAAATTACAAGGCAAGAAAAGTAAACATGAAAAGATAACATTTGACCTTCTAAGTTGTGATCATTAAATATATTGATGCTTAATTCATGCAAATTGGCATAGAGAGGCACAATTGCACAAATAATTAAGATATCAAAATAAGTAAACTACACATTCATCACATATATCAAACAATCATCCAAGAACAAAGCACCACACAAATAGTATTCTAAAAGATCCAAAATTTCACTTTAGGGAGCTTCTATCAAGCATTATGAACTCTCTCTTAATGAAGTTCATCCTTTCTTCATTGAAAGGTTAAGTGAAAATATCCATAAGTTGATGATTAGTGTTTATAAATTCCAACATAATATCACCATTTTAGACACAATCTCTAATGTCTATATGTTTGCTCCTATAAAGTTGGATGGGATTCTTTGAAAGATTTATTGCACTAGTGTTGTCACATTTAATGGGAATGTGATCAACAACTTTGCCATAATACTTTAATTGTTCTTTCATCCAAAGAACTTGGGTACAACAACAACTCGTGGCTATATATTTTGCTTCAGTAGTGGATAAGGCAATCAAAACTTACTTCTTACTAAACTCAGACACTAAACATTCTCTTATGAATTGGTAAGTTCTATAAGTACTCTTTCTATCTATAAGACTACCAACATAATATGCATTCAAATAACCTATAAGTCTAAATGATGAATCTCTATGATACCATAACCTTAAATGCAATGTGCCATGTAAATATTTAAAAATCCTTTTGACAAGATTCAATTATGATTCTTTAGGGTAAGATTGAAATATAGCACACACATATACATTAAACATAATATCAGGTCTGAAAGCCATAAGATAAAGTAGAGAACCAATCATACCTCTATATCTCTTCTCATCAACAGACTTACCTGATTCATCCTTGTCTAGTTTGATAGTAGTACTCATTGGTGTTTTGCTATGTTATGTCCTTTCATGCTAAATTTCATAAGTATATCCTTTGTGTACTTGCCTTGGTTAATGAAAATCACTTCTTTGATTTCCTTGATTTATAGGCCAAGGAAAAATTTGAGTTCTCTCATTATGCTCATTTCAAATTTCTTAGTCATGCACTTAGTAAAATCCTTACAAAGAGATTTATTAGTAGCACTAAAAATGATATCAACAACATATATTTACACAATTAGGGCATCATGATTATACCTTTTTACAAACAAGGTTGTATCAACCTTTCCCTTTTCAAAATCATTTTCCAAAAGAATGAACTAAGTCTTTCATACCAAGCTCTTGGAGTTTGTTTCAAACCATACAAGGCTCTATTCAATTTAAGAACATGATTTGGAAAGATATGAGATTCAAAAATAGGAGGTTATTCAACATAAACTTCCTCCTTAATGACACCATTTAAAAATTCACTTTTAACAACCATTTGGAAAAGTTTGAAATTCATGTGATATGCATATGCTAAAAGATTCGTAATGGCCTCTAATGTTGCTACGAGGACATAGGTTTCATCATAATCAATGCCTTCCTCTTAGTTGCATCCTTTAGTAATCAATCTAGCCTTGTTTCTAATGATGAACCTTGGCTCATCTAACTTATTCGTAAACACCCTTTTGCAACCTATAATAGGGTGTTCCTTAGGTCTTAAAACAAGTTCCCATATATTGTTTCTATCAAATTATTTGAGTTCTTCATGCATAGCAATTACCCAACTTTCATCATTAAGAGCCTCATCAATAGATTTTGCTTCAAATTGAGAAATAAATGCAAGATTATTACCTAAAGAATTGAGTTAAAATCTAGTACCTACACCCTTGGATGTATCACCAATGATTAACTCCTTTGGGTGATGCTTGGAGAATCTCTAATCCTTAAGAAGATCTTGATTTAGGGTTTCCACTTGTTGATGTTGAGGTTTTTTTTCTTCTTTTGATGATTTCTCTTCATTATGCTCTTCATCCATCTCTTTTGTAATTGTCTCCAATTCTAATTTCTGGAAGTCACTTATAAGATTATTACCAAGAAAACCTTTCCCAATATCAAGTTTGCTAGATTCATCAAACACAATATTCATAGACTCTTCAACAACCATGTTACGTTTACTGAAAACTTTATATGCTTTGCTAGAAGTGGAATAACCTAGGAAAATAACTTCATTTGTTTTTTAATCAAATTTTCCAAGATTATCCTTAGCATTTAAGATATAGCACTTACATCCAAATACTCTTAGGTATGACAACTTAAGTTTTCTACCATTCCAAAGCTCATCAGAAGTTTTATTCAGAATGGGTCTTTTGAAAACATGATTTGCAATGTAACAGAAGTATTGATAGCTTTAGCCCAAAAATAATTCGGTAATGAATACTCATTGAGCATAGTCCTAGCCATTTATACTAGTGTCCTATATTTCCTCTCTACAACAGTATTTTGTTGTGGTGTTCTAACAGTTGAAAAGTTATAAAAAATCACATTCACTAAGCAATAAGATTCAAAAGATTCATTTTGATGGCCACATTTTATAGAGATATAAAGTAATCTTTTCATTTTAAATCCTTTTTGTAAAACTTTTAAAAGCATCAAAAGTGTCATGCTTATGAGCTAGAAAGGATAGTCGAGTAATCCTATAGAAATCATCCACTAGGACAAGTGAATAACATTTCCTACCTAAACTAGCACTCCTAATAGGTCCTATTAAGTCCATATGGATAAGTTAAAGAGGTCCCAATGTACTTACAACATTTTTTGCTTTGAATGAGGATTGATGTTGCTTTCCTATTTGGCATGGTCCATATGTCTTGTCTTTAGAGAACTTTAGCTTAGAAAGACCTTCTACTAGCTTTCCTTTTGATAAGCTTTGTATGAGCTCCATGCTATCATGTCCAAGCCTTCTATTCCAAAGCCAAGCTTCAGTGCTAAGTGACACAAGACACTACCTTTTTATCCACCAAAATGGTAACTCGACATTCTCTAAGGTCAAAGATGACTTTATTACCCTTATCACATAATTGATTTACACCAAGCAAATTATGTTGTAAACCATCAATAAGTAAAACATCATCAATGATAGAACAAACATTATTACTAATTGTGCCAATGCCAACCACCTTACCCTCAACATTATTTTCAAAGGTGACATTGACACCATCCTTTCTTTTAAGGCCATGAATACCTTCTTATTCCTCGTCATGTGCTTTGAGCAACCACTATCCATATGCCAATCATTTACTTCATGGTGGCTGCCAAACAATCCTGCATAACATAAATAAATCATTTTTGTTTTGATACCCAATCATACTTAGGTCCTATAAGGTTAGGCTTCGAAGGATCCTCCAATTTGAGATGAGCCTTCCTAATGTAACAATGAATGTTGATGTAACCAAACTTCATGCAATAGTGGCATTGGAGTTTAGACTTATGAGTCTTCCTCCTATACATGGTCTTGGTATGAGTAGGGCTTTTTCTCATACCAAGATGATGTGAATGTGAGCATTAGCATGAATGGATGGGTGTACAAGTGAATTTTTTGTGCGTGTTTGGGTAAGCATGCTTTTTAGTGTAAATATATGCATGATTAGCCTTCTTAGGGATAGGCTTTGAGCCTTGATGAGCCTTCCCTTTGCCCTTAGGCTAGTGGCTTAGTGCTTTAAACACTTTTTCTTCTAACTACCTCAATACTTTATATTTGAGGTGTTAAGGCTCTAATAAGGGTTACAAGTGTAGATGTAAATGAAAAGGCTTTATTGAAGCCTAGACCATGTCTAATTAAAAGAGGTCGTCGAGATATAATAAGTGTATCTAAGGCTTCCTTTCCCTTGTGAAACTTAGATATGGAATTTCTAAATTTTATTACTTCACCCTTTAAAGAATCATTCTCCTTTCTTAAGGAGTTTAGGGAAGAATATGACTTACAAAGATTCTCAACATATTTCTTGAGTTCTTCATTAGATGTCCTCAATTCACTTACAAGATTATTCAAGGATTTGAATTCATCCTCTAGTTTGGAGCATTTCCTTTTGTAAGATTTCATTTAAGACTTGTACTTGTCATATTTCAAAGTGAGTGCTAAAAGCTCACCATCTACATCATCCAACTCATCATATTCTTCATAAGAATAAGGTGAAGAGCTTACCTCATTGGAAGAATCATCTTGTGCCATAAAGCACAAGTTTGCAACTTCCTCCTTTTCATCTTCATCACTTGAGCTTTCATCGCAAGTTGCTTTAAAGCTCTTCCTTTTCTCCTTGTCCTTTTTCTTCTTCTTCTTTAATTTAGGGCAATCATACTTGATGTGGCCTTGCTTACCACATTTATAACAAGTAACCTCCCTCATTTTGTCTTTGAGGCTTGGACTTGCTTTTTTGAAGTTTCTTCTCCTTAGTAGCTCTTTTGTACTTTTTGAAAGCACAAATAACTCCTCTTCCTCTTTGTCACTATCTTCCTCACTAGATGCTATCTTTGGTTCTTTTTCTTTTGATGAAGATTTGGGAGCTAAGTTTTTTTTTTTTTTGGTTTGTTTCCTTACTCTCTTATCTTTTTCATTTCTTCATCCTTCTTTAAGCCTAGCCCATGAGTTAGAAGCTTGCCTATGAGAACATCAGTTAATCCCTTTCCAATCTCTAAATTTAACTTTTGGATGCTGCAAACCATCGCACCAAACTTTTTAAGAGGTAAAGATTTAAGAATTTTTTAGTTTACCTCATGATTGGTTAAAATTCTTCCAAATTTCTTCATGTTGGTGACAATTGAAAGGAGCATTTTCATGATGCTTTCATTCTCCTTCATCATAAACAACTCCCATTTAGTCATATACATTTCAAGCCAATTGGACTTCAGCAAAGTAGTGCCTTCACGGTAGTTTTCCAAGGCCTTCCATATCCTATGACTTGTGAGGCAATGTTGACCCTTCCTAATTTTTCTCTTGATAGAGAACTAAAAAGGATTGTCATAGCTCTCATGTTTCTTCCATTAGATCTCCTATGAGCTTTAACCCATTCTTCTCTTAGGATAAATTCTTCACTTCCATCCACCACCTTAGTAGGTGGCTTCCACTCTTTAGCTATGATGTCCTAAAGATCCACCACATATCTACAAGTAAATTTCCATCCTATATTTCTAATGAGTATAGTCGAATCCATCAAAATATGGCTTGAGATGAGTGTAGAATCCATCTTGTGCCATGATATTTTCTCATGCAATTAAGCCTTGAAATGAAATGAAGCTATAATACAACTTGTTAGCTCTAATACACTAAGAAGGGGGGTTGCATTGGTGGGAGATTAAAAAATTTTGGATGGAAGTTTAATAGAACAGAGAATTGAGAAAGGGTAGAGAGAAAAAATATAAGGTGTTTATAGTGGTTCAGGTGTTAACAAACCGTACATCAACTCTCCAATTCTTTATAATTAGTTATTTCACTTAACTAAAATTTATGTTTCTAAGCTCACACCAAACATGTATAATGTGTTTTTATGGCTCATACATAACCCTTACAATTTGTGCTTTTAGGCTTACACCAAATCTCACTCAAGTATTTTAGATAGGCTCACTCTTTAAACTATTACAAGAGTTTTGAAGGTTAGGCTAACTCTCAACCTAATTACAAAGGTGTTTAATGCTTACACTAAACAATCAATAACTCACAATCAAAGAATACGAAGTTGTGAAACAAATTAGCTATAATAAATGAAATTCTCTTGCATTCATGTTTGTTTGGTGGAGTATTTCTAGGCAACAATCAGCAAAGAGGCGTTGCTAATAAGTTATGCCTAAATCTATAAAGCAAGCTGGGCAGACTTTGCATTAAATGCTTGTCAGATTGATTTCGCGATCGTGACTGACATTTCACAGTCACAATTTTCCAATTTACACTAGGATAACTAAAATAGTGATACAAAACCCCGTTTTGTGTCTAATGGCTAATCCACATGTCCTTCTGCCATTGGTGCTCTAAACAATATAGTCGTATTTGACCAACCAGCCTAATGTCGTGATCGTGATTGATATTCTTCTTGGGTGAGACAGGGACTACAAATCGTTTTGTTTAGTGAAAGAAGAACACTCTTTTGGGTCGCAGTTGCGATAGGTGCTTGAACCTCATGAATTTTGCTATTCCAGCAGTTGCCTTGGACACTTGGCATCATATATCCTTTCAGCTATGAAATTCATGGTCGCGACTCTGGACATGAACATCATCACAAATCTCTTTATGATTCCTTTAATTGGATTGCAGTTGCGATCTCCTTCATGAATGCTTTTGGCCTAACTTTATCCATCCTTAATGCGAGGTTGTGGTCACAAGTTAGAGGGTCCTAACAGTGAATTTTGGATGTCTTACTCAAAGTTAAAGATTTAAACTTCCATCCAACTTTTAATGGAAACCTAACTTAGAAACTACAAGAAGAACACTCAAATAAAAGCATTAATACCTATCAATCTTCATTATTAAGATAAAAAAGGCCTTTGACTTAGGTTTGACCAACCTATTCCAATAATAATTAAAACAAACAAATCACATGAACAACTTAAAAATTGCTAAAGAACAAAAAAAAAAAAAAAAAAAACCAATTTTAGAAGGAATATGGGAATTTTAGTAATTTTTGTCCTTTCCTGAATTTTTGGATAAAGTTTAGATAAACAACAAGAAACACCAGAAAGATTATTAGTAACAATAATGAACAAACTGGAGTAAAAAAGGATTAAGAAATTGCAAGAAATAAGCTAAAAAATCAAGTTTCTTTATTTTAAGGAAATTTTGACAAACTTCCAAATTTCAAACAATTTCTTGAGGGATAAAGTTCTACTCTAAAATTAAACACCCAAGAAATGTTAACCAGTAAATAAATTAGATTAGAATGGAAAGAATCAATGAAATCTAACTAGAACAAAGAAAATTATCTTATTTTGCAAAGTTCCTTAAAGTTCCTTAATTTAAGGAGATTTTGCATATGTATGCGATTCTAACAGAATTTTTTGCTGAAATTTGGTATGGGATGATCAAACAAGCTAGTTTAATGATTAAAAAGTGAATAAAAAAAAAGATTGGAACTCAATTGAATAGGTAGAAATGAATTTTGAGCTAGGATTGCTCAAATCATGATTTCCTTGTTTTAAGGAATTTTTGAAAAGCAATATGTTCTGATTGGGTTTTAATGGTGCAAGAGCATTTTTGGATGATAAAACACACTAGTTTGATGTGAAAACAAAGATAAAAGAATTGAATGCTATAGATGAAGTAGGAACCAAATTAAGCTTAATGGGAAAGAATAACTAAAAATCGAATGGTAGAATAAGCTGAACACAAAAAGAACAAATTTAAGTACAACTTACTGGATTTTTGAAACTAGGCTCTGATACCAAATGATACAAATAGGGATCATTTGATTCCTTACTCATATGTTTGATTGCACTGGTCCCAAATCTATTCAAGAATTAAGAACATGTTTGATTTTTAAATCCTAACTAGACCTTTAGAAAAACTATTTCTAGTAACCTATGTTATAAAGATTTAAAATGTGTCAATTCAAACCCTAAATTAACTAAGCAATTTAAGATTAGAATTAACAAGTTTGTAAAATTTTTAAGTCTTCACTTAACAATCTCACTAAGTCCTTTTAGGAACTCAAGAAGAGAAAACTCTCATAAGCAAAATTGCTAAAGAAAATAATAATAATTTAATTGAATTATTAATGGTCGAATATGAGTCCATTTATAGCCTTTACAATGTTTAAAGAAAAACTTGGCAAGCCTTAATGATGAATTCGACCAAAGGTGTTTGGCCTCTTTCCAAATACCTAAACAACTTATCCCAATGTCTTAAGAAAAGCCAAACAAAGATTATTATTAGCTATAAAGATTTTGCCAAATAGTTGTCCAACTAAGGAACCTTAAATGAAGTTCCTCACATGAATGAAATAGTTAACAAAGAGTCCTAAAAATATAAACTGAGTATTCAACCAATGAAGAAAGAATCTTTAAGGCAATAGGAAGTTAATGCCAACTAAGCAAATCTTGGATGATCTTGGTCTTATGGGTTTGTTGGCTTTATCTTTTTATTCCAAACTCATCTGGGGTCTTTATCCCTTGTCTTGGTTGCATGTGACTAAGGGAATTGGGTTTTGGTATTCTTCATATGTTGGGCTCCAGTGGATTAAGTTTAATTCTCCATTTAAACTGTCCAAGCTCTAAGTATCATTTAATTAGACCTTACGTATCCTTTGGTCTTTTTTATCCAATCCAAATGTAATTCCTTTTTGTATGAAAGCTTCAATTGCATCCCGAACTTCTTTAACTTTCCTCTTGTAATTGGGCTTTAAATTGAAGTGAATCCTTAGTCTTACCTTGGATTTTTGCATCAAATATGAAACAAGTAGAAAAAGTATTGTAAGTAAGGATATATTGCACATATAAGAGCACAAGTAGATGACAAAAATTGATATGTTGTCCATTCATTAAGAAATTTTTAAACACAATGAAGGATTAAAAAGAAACAAAAGAAAATTTATAAAGTTTATTTTATGATAGATGGACTAGGGATGGTTTTATCATGACATTCCCTTTCAAACCTTTTCTTTTATTTAGCTTTACTCAATTTATTAGGTAACTTGAGTTATTAATCCCTATTTAACAATCACTTCCAAGCATGTGTATGAACTCATCCATAAAGTATGAAGTACTAAAATGACTTTACATCACAACATAGTAACAATTTTCAACAAAACATACATGGGAAAATAAACCAAAATATTAATAGACTACATATTAGCTCAACCTCTATCAAACTATTAGACAACAACTTCAAAATACAAACTGGATGAGATATCTAGTCTACTCTTCTTGAAAGAAAATTAAATGCAAAGGAATGAACTTGCATACGTAGTAAGTAAACAATTAATGATATATAAATCACAAATAGCATAATAAGCATTTCAATATAAATAACCCATCATCCCATGCATGCACATAGCTCACAGGCCATTAAATATTGATATCACATAGACTATCATATATTATTATCACACAAGATATAAGATATTATTACCACACAGATTATCAAATATTATTGTCAGATAGACTATAGATATCATTAATACATAGGCTATCATATTTTATTGTTACACAGGCTATAGATCATTATCGCATAAACTATCAAATGTTGTTGCCATATAGGCTTTCATATATTATTGTCATGTAGGCTATAAGATATCATTGCCATATAGGCTATCAAATGTTATTGCTTGCTCAACAATATCAATTAATAGTCATTGAACAAATCATTTATAAATCCAACAAAATTATGGCAATATAATGACCAATAACAACACCCATCAACCATGGCAAATCATATCACAACACACTTTCATTCTCGAGTCATAATTTATCCATATCTCATAAAAATAGTAATTCAAAAATATAACAATCCTTTCATTAATGTATTCATCAATACCATATCATTAAACAACATTTTAATCAATTGAGTATAAGTTCATAGCATTTAACCAATCATATGTTTAAGTAGCATTAACAATTTACTTACCTTTATCTTTAAGCTATTAAGTTGTGGATGGTCCTCACTTATTCTCAATATTATCTTCAGCACCTTGAGGACCTATTTTAGTACAGTCAATCAATTAATGGTGATAAAGTAATATTTTAATCTCTTTATGCATATGTGCTTTACTAAAATATCATGACCTTAGCAGGCTATTCTACAATAACTTTTTCCCCACAAACCCAAATGACTTGATTCTTTTTTTATTAATCTATATATATATGGGTACAACATATCCAAAATACATCTTAAAATATGCATTACACAGTTTATGATGAATTTTATAATTTTGTCCTATTTTAGGTGCAATTATATGTTAAATAGTCCCTTAAACTTAGCTATATCTCAAATATAAAAGTCAAATTGAAAAACCATTTTATAGCCAATTAGTTAACATGTAAGTGAAACTTTTTCATCTTTCACACATTCTCTAATTCAGTCTTGACTGTCCTAAAAAGAAGCGATCAATCTCATACTTTACTGGCATAAATATGTTCAAGGTCAGTCTATATTAAGGAGCAATATCTCTTAACACACAAAATAATAAGTGAAATTATTTCATAAGAATTTGGATAACAGATAAACCCACAACTTTTATGTCTTGCACTTCACTATAGGCCCATATAATTCTTGGAAAATAAAACCAATAACTGAGCAAGTTTCAATAGGAATCAGTCCGAATAAAGGGGCAATATCTTTTCACACATAACTTATTCGACAAAACTATTTTACAGAAATTTAGATGAGACATATCCCTACAAATTTAACATTTGTACTTTGCCTAATTCATGATCTAGGGTTATGAAATCATGTGTGCAATAGTATGCCCTTTAAACAAAAGTAAATAAATTCAGCTCATATTCACTCTTAACAACTTTTCACACATGAATCCTAACTATAATTACTTTATAACTCCCACTTATTGCTCATGATTAATATGCCATGGAAAATAAATTTCATAGGGAAACAAATATGAAATCACATACCTTTTATCAAAGCTAGAAAACTTTAAGATTTCTTCCTAGTTAGCTTCTTCTTGACCCTTTTTCTCATTCTTCTTCTTCTTCCTTCTCTTATTTCTTGCCTTCTTTCTTTCTTTGTTTATTTGCTCTCCACCTTCTACTATATTTCCCCCTTTTCTCCTCTCTTACTAGCTTCTATGGTAGAGAATTTCAATTTTTATTCATATTCTAATATGACAAAAGATTTGCGATTTTTTTCTATTAGTTGAAAGTTAAAATATTCTTTTTTAATCTCTTTTTTTTATTCCTTCATCACCTATATCCCTTTATTTATTTCCATTATATTCTTATACATTTAATAAGTTCCAAGATACCCCTACTTATGTTATAGCAATGTGCATGCCACATGTGACAATTTGTTATGCAACTATGCAAACACCATATTCATATTCAAATGCCTCAAATGCAAATATGTAAGAGTTAATGTCATGCTTATGTGATATGATGCATATATGAAACAATAACATAATTAAAATGCAAATGAATTAAGTTGAGGGTGTTATAATTCTGCCTTCTTATGGAAATTTCATACTTGAAATTTACTTACTAAAACTCAAGAATATGTTCCTTTACTTCCCAACCTCTATAGGCAAGTGATGGTCCATCTCACTTTAACCATTGGAATCGCTCAATTCATCAACTACTTTAGTTACTGATCTAGGATTTCAACTAGTTCTTTGTGATAAATCATATCGTTAGAAATTTGATCTCTGGCTCTTATAATATATGACTAATGATCATAACGATACTTTGAAACATAGAAACATGGAAAACAACATGTTTCTAAGATAATTTTGCTAGTAATGCCAATTAATATGCCAAAAGACCAATTCTCTCTATGATCTCATATTTCCCATTGACCTTGGACTCAACGTTCCTTGTTTATGAAAATTAATAATGCCTTTCAATAGTGAAAACTTCAAGAATACTTTATCTCTAATATGATATTCTATTTCTCATCTATGTTTATCAATATACCATTTTTGGCTTTTTTGATCAATGAATAAACATCTTATAACAACTTTGATTTTGGTGATTGTATCTTATATCATATTAGGAGCCTTTAACTGTCATATCCCTTTAACATCTAAGCAAATTGGGCTTCTGCATTACTGCCATAAAAGCTTCATATGATGCCATACCAATACTAGAATGATAGCTATTATTATATGCAAATTCCATTAAAGGCAAATAATAATCTTAGTTGCATTTGAATTCTAACACATAAGCTCACATCTATCCTCTAATGTATGAATAGTCCTTTATGATTTATCGTTAGTCTATGGGTGAAAAGTAATGCTAAAATTCAAACAAGTACCTAGGCATGTTTTTAAGTTGTTCCAAAAATGAGAAGTAAATCGAAGATCTCTATTTGACACAATAGAAATATGAATGTAATGTAATCTCATAATCTCAACAACATATATTTTAGTCAATCTATGGAGCAAATATGTTCATTGTGTATGCAAGAAGTGTACATATTTTATAAGTTTATCCGTAATAATCTAAACAACACTATGCCTTTTCTATGTTTGAGGCAAACTAAGTACCAAATCTATTGAAATTCTCTCTCATTCCCATATAGGAATAGGTCAAGGATGCAACTTACCTATCGGTGCTTTATATTCTATCTTGATCTGTTAGCAAGTTAAACATCTTGATACAAACTCAATTATATCATTCTTTATCACCTACCACAAAAAATGCGACTGCAGATTTTTATACATTTTTATCCTTTTAAGGTGTATAACATATGATACATTGTGTGCCTCCTACACAATCTCTGATCTTAACCATCAACATCTGGTACACAACCTTAATTACCCATCACTATCATCCCATCACCTCTAAATGAAAAATCAGTCTTCTTTCCTTTTTATGTCTTCAATAACATTTTTTTTATATAATTATGGATCCTTTTCCTAATATTTTCTAATTTTATCATATATCACATGCTTCAACTAAAGTGTAGCCATTAAAGATGTCACATTCTCAATCTCAAACATTTGAAGCATAAAGATTAACTAAGGATGTCAAAATATAACCAACCATACCAATAATAACATTTAAGGCTTTTCAACTTAAAGCATCAACAATAACATTAGCTTTACCTAAATGATAATCAACAGTGCAATCATAGTCCTTTGATAATTCTATCCATTTTCTCTACCTTAGGTTAAATTGTCTTTGTGTTAGAATATATTTAAAGCTTTTATGATCTATTAGAATCTAAAAATGTCTATATAAAAGCAATGTTCTAAAAATTTCAAGGTATGGATAATGGCTATCAACTCCAAGTCATTGTAGGATAATTCAACTTAGGAGGCATTAGCTATTGAAAAGTATGAGCTATTACTTTTCCATGTTGGATCAAAACACAACCAAACCTTTGTCTCGATGTATCAGTATACACCATAAATCCACCATTTATTGATGGCAATGTCAAAATTGGTATTGTAATCAATCTCTTTTTTAATTCCTCAAAACTTTGTTCGCATTGATAATCCCATTTAAATACTAAATTCTACCTTAATAATTTTGTTAATAGCCCAATAATAATGGAGAATCCTTCCATAAACCATTTATAATAACCATATAAACTAAGAAAACTATATGCCTCTAATATATTTTTATGGATCCTACTCCAAAATGGTTTTCACTTTAGCTGGATTAGGTTGAACACCATGTCTAATACAACATGCCCTAAAAAGACCATTTGTTCCTTTTAAAAGTCACATTTGCTTAATTTCGTATATTACTACTTTTCCATTAAAATACATAATATGATTCTCATATGCTACTTATACTCCTTATGATTTTATGAGTATATGAGATTGTCATTAATGAACACAATCACAAACTGATCAAGATATTGCTCGAAGGTATAATTCATTAATGCCATAAATGTTGTTAATATATTAGTTAACCCAAAGGGTATAATAAGGAACTCAAACCATATCTAATGTGAAAGGTGGTTTTTGGAAAGTTTAACTCAATAACCCTCAACTGCTAATATCCATATCTGAAATCAATTTTTGAAAATACCATAACACCTTTGAAGTTGATATAGTAAATCATTAATTTTAGGTAAGTATATTTATTCTTTACTATTACTCGATTCAGTTGCCTATAATCAATACACAATTTCATACTTCCATCCTTTTCCTTCACAATTAACACTAGTGCCCCCAAGGAGATATACTAGGTCGAATGAAACCTTTTTCCAACAACTCTTCCAACTACTTCTTTAATTATTGTAATTCCACTATCGTCATTCAATATGTTGTAATAGACATCGGAGAGACTCCTAGTAAGGTCTCAATATTAAAATCAACCTCTCTATATGGTGGAAACCCGAGGAAGTCATTAAGAAATACTTTGGAAAATTGCCTCACCATAGACATGTCTATCAACCTTAGACTAGGAACACTAGTATCCACTACACTAGCTAGAAATGCACAACAACCGTCTTTAATCAATTGAAATGCTTAAATAGTAAAGACTAGACAAGTTAGAATAGTTTTACACTACCCAACAAATATAACTCTTAATTGTCCAAAAGATCTGATCATCAACTCTTTAGTATGACAATCTAAAATTATGTGACTCTTTGATAACCAGTCCATAGCCAAAATAACATCAAATTCCTTAAAGTTCATCAATATCAAATTTGCAGGCAATACAACACCATACAATACCTTGGCCAAGTTCTGCATACTTTGTTTACAATCACACTACCTCCATTAGGCATGAAAACTCATAAATCATATCTTAATGATTCAATTACATCATGCACCTGTGATATAAATTCTAAAAAGATAAATAAATGCTTGGATCCTGGGTCTATCAAAACATAAGGATTTAATCAACAAATAAAAATTATACTGAAAACAATCGTAAAATGTATTAGAGATTTTTGACAAGTAATAGTATAAACTCTAGCATGAGGTTGGTTATAGGCCACTTGTCCACTTTTAAATATTGAAGTTGTTCCACCATGTCATTTTTTACCTCTACCTTACCTTTTGTCCCTACTTGTGTCATGAATATTCTCCATAACACTACTATGCCAAACTACTCGAGACTTTCCTCTAGTCATACACGTCAGTAGGCAATCTCGACTCATATGGCTTGGTTAACTACAATATAGCAAATAAGCCTTTTAGGTCCCCAACACTCTCCAAAATGACTTCATCCACAATTAGTACAAACTAGGGCTATACCTCTACCCATTGTACTAATTGGTCCTCTCATACTATTTGAGCCTTAAAAACCAAAATAACTACCTCTAGCAGATGCTATTGATGCTGATCTATTAGGCTAACTCTAACCTCTGCCTTTTTTTATTACTAATAACTCATTGAAACCCTAATCCCCTATATGATGTAAAACTGCCTCTTTTTGTTGCCCTATTTGGTTCTCCACTCCTCCTTGCATAACTTCTTTTCCTTTTGCCTCAATTACATTTTTCTTTTAGATCACCTCTTCAACTCGAACTACTACTAATATTGTAGTATAATTAGCTAGCTTGATTGCTAATCAATCTCAAATTTCTAACCTCAGTCCCCTCTCAAATTTCTTGCATTTCAATTCCTCTAAAACTACATACTATAGACATACAGCGAGAGTTTAACAAATTATAGCTCATAATCTGCCACCTTTATATCATTTTATTTCAATTAGAAAAAGTCCATCATCTTTTTATCTAAATATAATGCTTTTGTGTATTTATTTGCAAACTCCTTTAGAACATCATACCAATTCAAAGTCATCGACTGAGTGCCTAGAATAGTCTTACCAATCTAAGGTATTCTTTTGAAGTAAAGACGTTAAATATTTTAGCTTTTACGTTGTAGTGCATTCAAGTATGTTCAATATTCTCTCAGTTCTTCTAGGCCACTCTTCAGCCTTAATAGGATCTGTGATTCCCTCAAAGTCAATTATCGCTTGCTTCCTCAGTCTATCATAATTCTTGTCTATAGCAAGTCATGCATATGTTTGTGTTATGAATCTTTGCATCATCTTAACAAACTATATGATATTTGGGTTTACACCTACAGTTAGATTACTCCCTAACATCTCAAAATTCTCTACAACATGTTCAACATGCTCATATGTTTGAACAAATTCAACAAACTCATCTCTAACATCGAGGCCAACATGAACTCTACGTGATGCGTCCATACTCCTATATGTCAATTCATGTAAGTATTAACACAATGCTTATATTGTATTCCACATTTTCATATGTCTATAGAACCAATAACTTGGCTCTAATACCACTAAAATGTGATGTCTCCTTTTAAACTTTTTTTTATTTAACATTACTCAGTTTATTAGGTATCTTGAGTTATTAATTCATACTTAAAAATCATTTCCAAGAATTTGTATTAACTCATCCATAGAGTATGAAGTACTAAAATGATTGTAAGCATCAAATTTTAGACCTAGGATGCAAAGCCTAATGATGAAAATCACTAAACCAAATCCCTATAATGAAAAAGAGAATTGCGCAAATAAAGGGATGAAAGGCCCCAAGAAACCTTAAAAAAGCTGAAGAATAAGCCCAAACCTAGCTTAGTTCTACCAAACAAGCTTGATGAGTTGTATAACATATCAAGCAGGGTTGTACAACTCTAAAGCAAGGCTGTACAACTTTATTTAAGGTTGTACAACCTTATTTAAACCCTAATCTAGAAAATCTTCTAAAAATGTTCTCCTTTTTTCAACCCTAAGGTTGTACAACCCTAACACAGGGATGTACAACCCATACTTGGTTGTACAACCTATATGCAAACCCTAATTCCAATATAGCACGCTCCTTCTATGTTATTGGATGCATCTATGGTGCAACTAGAATTATTTTTGGCACTGTGCACCTACCTAACATTAATAAATCCCCCATTCCCTCCATTTTAATGAGAAAGGAGAGGCTTTTGGAAATCCTAACAAAACTTTGCCAAAATCTAACCTCAAACACAGAAAACCTAAACCCTAACCTCACTTAACTCTCTGTAAGGTAGAACTAGGCCTTTATTCTTACATTCTTTAAGCATTTTTAGAGGATATTGAACTTGTTCTATGCTTTTGAAGGTAAAGACAACACTATGACATACCCATGATCTTTCTTCCCCTCATCTTCCTTCCCCCTTCTTTTTCTTTTTCTATTTTGGAAATATAGGAAACTAGCATTTTACAACATTATTAGTAGGTTGTACAACCTTGTTGGTGGTTTGTACAACCCTTTTCTTAAGTTGTATAACATTTGTTCATGGTTGTAAAATCTAATTTTCCTTTTACATAACACAAAATTATGTATTTGTTATTTTGGATTTCTTTCTCTTTAAGGTACTTTTCATGATGTTCTATGATTGCAATGGCAAAACTGGGTGAGGTCTAGTGACTTAAGACCCTTATTCACCTAAAAAAAAATTGAGTTTTATTGGTTCTAAATGACTTTCCTTGCTATTTCTACTTAAAATGCTCTTGTGTTTTCTTATTTCTTTGATCTTAAAGTTTTTTTTTTTGTTCTATTTTTGACACCTTGGGGCAATGATTAAGTGTGGAACTTGAATCTCTTTTGATATTAATAGTCCTTTTTATGCTAGAGTTCATGTGCAGTCATGTGAATAATACTTACAATACTTTGATTCTTTAGTTTGATATAGGCATTCAAACTCTGGCAGTGTTTGGTTTTGCCTTAAATGTTTTAGTTGTTTATAAGTAAAGTGGGAGAGAGTTCAAGGACCGAAGGATCTTACTTTATTGAATCTTTGCCTTAGACTAATCAATATCCTTCAAATGCCTAGCCATGTGTATGTCAATCTCTTCTTGTTTATTTATGATTTTATCCATTTTTACGTGTTACAAGTTATACATTCTGGTGTGTGATGATAAATATGGTTATTATGGACTTAGATAAATGTTAAGATATGTTGACTACAGCGTTATGGCATAGTGACCACCATAGACCTTATTTGCCTTTCTTTATATACTTTAATTTCTCTTTACTTACCTATTTGCTTTTCTTTTTGTTGACTTGTCACTAACTTGTTTCCTTTTTTTAGCGAAGATGATTACTTAGAATTAGACCATGAATTTGGTCTTGACCATTTCCTCATAATGGATTATATGATTATGTGTGTAAATGGATGATATGCATGTTAATCTCTATGCCATGTCACATGTCCCCACTCCTTTTTTATATATGATCATGGATGATGTGATGTGTGAATGATAATGCATGCCTACCCCATACCATGACACATAACCCCTTTACCCTTTTCACTTGATGGCTTGAGTTGTTTAAGTGGATCGCGCTTAGATGTATGCTTAAGGGCATTAATTAGACTAATTAATAACTTGTCTAAAATATTAAAGATGAAGTAAAGATGCCTAAAGTCTAAATCCTTATATTTGGGCAACTTAGGGGTACCTAAGCTCTTCCCCATGTCGTACCCAATTTTTGACCCTGATCTCTAATAGGGTAAAGATGAAATGGGCCTTTTAATTGACTTAGATTAGGTTTAGATTTTGCTTTCCCCAAATTCTTATCTTGACTAAAGTCAGTTGGCAACTCCATATTTCCTAGGGATAATACCTATGTATTATCCTATTTTGGTACCTCGATGATCACCATTTGGACTTAAGGCTTTAAACTTGTGCAAGTTTTAAAAGATCTCCCATTAATCTAAGCATGCGCCATATTAGTGGGTCATTACCAATGTAAAGATCATCATCCTCTCGATCCCCCAATGATTGATAAAAAGATGAAGTTGCAAGTAGGATTCCACTTACTTGAGCACAACCACAAAACATAAAGGTGCTTAAAGTGGCGACTTTATTGGGGACTCAAAATTGACTTTGTGTTTAATCTCTAGTTCTCTTTTAATATTTTAAACTTATTTTCAAGTAGTCCACTGCATTCATGTAGCCTCCACACTTCACCACAAGCACTAAGTGCCTTCAGATAATCTTATGGTTCTCCAAGCTTGAGGCCTATACTCTATTCAAACTTAGGACATTATAAGGAAAAGCTTAACCATGGTACTTTCTAGAGAGCTGCTAAAAACTTTAGTACTTACTTGAGATATATTGAAGAATGATAAACTCCAATACTTACTAGAGGCCTGTTAGAAGGATAAACTTAACCTTGGTACTTGCTAGAGAGCTGCCAAAACATTTAGTACCTATTTAAGACCTACTGAAGAGCAACCAACTCCAGTACTTGCTAAAAGTCTGCTGAAAGAAGAAACTTAACTTTAATGCTTGCTAGAGGGCTACTAAGAAGCTTAGTACTTGCTTGAGGAGTTGTAAAGAAATTTGTATCCTTTCATATCCTTTATTGAGTGTTTAAGTTTATAACTAATGCTTTGTTATGTCTTATTCAAATTGTCATTTTTCAAATGTTGTTTTCCAAGCCCCTAAAGGGATAGGGCAAAATATGAGCATCAGATATTGGACCTCAACATGCAAAGCCTAATGATGAAATCACTAAACCAAATCCCCTTAATGAAAAAGGGAATTCTAAAATAAATGGATAAAAGGCCCTAAGAAACCTTGAAAAAACTAAAGACCAAACCCAAACCTAGCTTGGGGTTGCTAGCCAACCTTATTAGGTTGTACAACTATTAAGTAAGGCAATACAACCTTAAAGTAAGGTTATACAACCTTATTTCTGGTTGTACAACATTTCATAAACCCTAATCTTGAGAGTATTTTATAAAAGGTCCCCTTTTTTTCAACCCTAAGGTTGTACAACCCTAGCACAAGGATGTATAACCCATGTTTGGTTGTACAACCCACATGTAAGCCTTAATTCTAGTATAACACTCCTTCTTTAGGATTAGATGCATCTATGGTGCAACCAAAACTATTTTTGGCACTGTATACCTACCCAACACTTATAAATCCCCCTATTTTAAATAGAAAGGAGAGGCTTCTAGGAACCTTAACAAAACTCTGTGATACGGTCCGAGGTTAACACCTATAGGTCAAATAAGCAAGTGCATCTATTGAGTATAGTATAGCGTAAGAGTATTGAGTGTCGATCCCTCAAGGACAAAAACTACTAGTATTAGTTATTTTTCTATTATTTAAACAGTAATTTTAAGTAAATTAATTAACTAATAAAATAAAATAATTCAACAAACTAAAATAATAAAAATATGAACTAGAGAGTGAAAAAAGATAATCAAATGACAAATAGTACTCAAGTATTGAATCTCCCTAAGACTTATTAAGAAATTAATTTTCTGACAATACAATCTAATTCAATGTTTATGGAACCATGGAAATTCCTTTAGTATGTTAAAGTCTTTCTCAAGATCATTGACATCTAATTCTAGATTAATTAATTGGAATCTCTTCCTCATTAAAAGCCCTAAAATTGCATTATAGTTCCTTAAATTTCACTACTAGGTTTGACCCTAATCCGAAAGATTTATGTTATTTTATCTCTAGGGTACATGCAACTCCTTTTAATTGTGCTAAATCTATTCAATAACTTGATTTCTTAATCTAAGTTTAAAGAATTAAAACAAGAATTAATATTCTGAATATATCATTTCAAGGAAATAAAGAGCAAACACAATTGAATTCCATAAAATAATGAAAAGATTGTATTATCTAAAAAAATCACAATTCAAAATTCATCTTAAGGTTCATCATACCCAAGTGCCTAATTAATTTAGTTCATAATTGAATTACTAACCAACATCAAAATAAAGAGAAAATAAAATAAAAAAATATTCATGATAAAAACTTTTGTATTCTTCAAGTCTCTTCAAACTTGATAGTTGACCAATAATCCTTCTCTTTATGGATGACTTCTTCTCCATAAATAAAACAAAGCAAAAACTCTTCAAAAAAAAAAAATCATAATTCTCCCTCTTCACTAAGACTTTCTCCCCTATTTATAATCTCATATTACCCTTTAAACTAGGAAAAATAGCACCCTCTACTAATTAAGAATTATAACAAACCAAATTTTCTCTCTTGTGAATAGAAGCCAGTGAAATTTCCACAATTGCATGGACTTCTTGGGTCTTCCTAATTTGAATGGAAATTGGACTTAAACTTTGTCTGAAAAATATCAAAATTGGTCCCTGAATAGTTGAATTTTTATTTGGTCCTTAAACTTCTAAAACTGCACAATTTCACCCACAAAACTTTCAAAATTCATCAATAAGCTCTAATTTCCAAAATTTCCTATAAAATTACAAAATACAAACAAAAAATGAAGCATTATCTAGTATTTTTTTCAAATTAGACTTAATTACCAGAAAAACTAGCCCTAAAAAAACTAAAAATAAAGAACTATCAAATTCTCTTGCACTTAGCATTTTACTTGTCCCTAAGCAAAAATACTAAGCTAATGGAAAAAAAACACGAACAAAAGACTCAAAACTAAACTAAAAAAATACTAACCACAAAACAAATAAAAACTAACATAATTGACTCATAAACACATTTCATCCCCTCATCGTCATCATAACAAATCGAATTAACCGAACTATGCAAAAAATACATTAATTCTCAAACTTGCAAAAATGTGTGTTCCAGCATACTCATTTAATCATAACTACCCCTAAATCAAATGCTTCAAAGATTATCCATTCACAAATCTAAAAAAAAAAAATTCATTTAGCAAGTTTCACACATTGTCCCCCTCATTCCAAGTGTTTAAAGGTTAGTGCATGCTTTTATCGTCCAACAAATAGCCCAAAAGTCAACCACAAGCTTGAAAATAAATCACCTCTCTACCGCTTTAATTCAAATATAAGCACAAATCAAAAGGTCTTTCTTTTGACTGTAATGGGGCCTTGGTAAAGGGTATGTGTTTTTAGGCTAATGGACTATAAAATAATTAATCATGCTTGCTAAATATTTTCTTAAATGAAACTCACATGACTCTTAATAAAGAATGAATCTCATGCCAAAACATAATCCTACTCTCATGGACCTTAAAAATAATAGAAATTTTAGACCCTTACTTGATATCTTTTGCAAAATATTATTGAACTGCCTTGATAAAGAAATACATATTCTTCTTCCTTTTTTATTTATTTTTTTAAACTTTTTCTTTATTTTATTTCATTTTTTTTAAGAGGAAGAAAAAAGAGTTGTTATAAAATCACACAAGGTAACAATTCAAAAATCAAGCAATTAATCAGATAACATTCTCTCATTTCCACCCCAAATAATAAAACACTCAACTCCACACTTAAGACTTCTCATTAATTTCATGAAACAACCTCTTGTAATTGTGGAAATCAATTCTCATTCTAAAGCAAACATGATCAATGTAATATTTTAAGGGACTGTTTCACTAGCTAGCTAAATATGGGATTATAAAAAATAAAAATAAAAATAGGGTTCTTGTAGGCTCAAAGGGCTCACTAAATGGATAAAAAGGTGGGTAAATAAAGAAAAAGGAACAAATAGTTAATCCTAAATTGCCTTAATCATTTTTATTCTTGTATTTGATAATGTGGTCTCAAAATGATAACAAATCAAGTTCTATAGACTCTAGCACTATCTAAGGACTCACTCAACAAATAATTTATAAAATTAAGCACATTACAAGGAAAAGAGGCTCAAACCTTTCTTTATAGTATAAAAAAAGAATTTTAAAACATTTTTTTAAGAATTTGTAAACTTCCAAATCTTTAGATTTTCTGTAAAGGGTGATAATTAAATATCTATGATAGAAAACAAGATTTGCAAATTAAGAGAGTGAATCTAAGGCATAGCTAGATATTTTTTTACCAAAGTTAAGATGAAAATGAGGGAACTACTAAGCTAATAATGAGTCATTCACATAATAAAGCAAATAAAACATCAAATTTTGTTTGACTTTTTTTTAATATACATAAAAATAAAATAGGAATAAAAAAACAATTATCAAACAAACCCTCCCCCACACTTAAGACACATTGTCAGCTATATGGAGGAGAAGCCTTCAATACAACAAATAAATAAATAACATATTAAAAAAAGAAAAAACAATGGAATTAGGAAACTTCCCTAGAATCTCAAGGAGCAGGTGGAGAAGACTGCGACAGAAGACGTTGCATAGAATCCCGAATTTGAATAAGGAGCTTGCCATGTTGAACCAATTGTTGAGACATTTGGTTTTGTACAGCTTCCAAGCGATTTTGGCATTCATGCAATGTGTGGACGTCACGAAGTAGGTGGGATAGTAGACATTGGGAAGATTCACCAACTGTTGGT
>CATIWR010401967.1:0-16480 GCA_949677035.1 Omphalea diandra
ATACATATATATATATATATATATATATGTATGTATGTATGTATGTATGTATGTATGTATGTATGTATGTATGTATGTATGTATGTATGTATGTATATGTATGTATGTATATGTATGTATGTATGTATATGTATGTATGTATGTATGTATGTGTATATATATATATATATATATATATATATATATATATATATATATATACACACACACATATGTATATATGTATATGTATCTATATACACACACACACACACACACACAGATATATATATATATAAATATATATATGTATACATATATATTTCTTTTGTTTTTCTATGAAATATAACAACTATGGAATGTTTAAACTATTCAAGTACCAAGATTATAAATGTTTTATATATGATTATCTTAATTAAAATCGGTTGTGCATATGTTGTGTGACTTTTCTTTTGAATGGTTATCCAAGTAAAAGATTTAAGACTTACCAAAATTTATATTCAATCACAAAACTATTAAAGCTTTTACTAGTTGTACAATTCTACTATTTATAATTTAATTTATTTGTATTTTCACAAACAATCATCATTAATTGATCTTAAGTTGAGACATTAAAATCCCTTAATATAACAATTCCTAAACAATAGTCTTTCATTGATGAAAAGGACAATCAACAAAATGATTACTGTAATATATTATGTTTCCAATATATTTTATAATTTATGGCTGAAGGGCAAAATATGTAAAGAAAATATGCTAATGCTAACATTTGAATATTAAGAACCTGACAATTGAAAGATGAAATTTAATCTTGAATCAAAATAAGATTATTAAACTATAAATCAAGACTGTATATACAAATAAATTGACAACTAAACTTGTCAAAATGGGCAAAAGTGGTTAGGATATGCCATTACTTTTCTAAACCTAAAGCCTCTTAATTTGAATTAAGTCCATGACAGGCCCATATTTAACTTTAATCTTGTTGGTTGCAAGTCCTACCATATTTGACCTATAAGATTATATATCACAAATACAAATGAGCATCTTGATGGTGTATTTAGTATGTTATACTTCAAAACACATATATGTAGTTTATGCATTTGATGTATTACAACTAACCAAATGGCATATAATAATGCACAAAGCTGAACTAATTTCATTGTAATTAACTTGATTGAGTTAACAAAGTAAGTTGAATTAAATTTAAATTAAAAAAAAGACAAAAGACAAAAATCCAAAAACAAAAATGCAGTAATAAAGTTATTTCTATAGAAAAAATCTAAAAACAAAAATACAGTACCAAAATTGATCTACAAAAACAAATCCAAAAACAAAAATGTGACATTTAAAACAAAGAAAGAGAAAAAACATAACAAAGACAAAAATAGAAAATTCAAGAAATAAAGAAAGAGAGAGAGAGGGGAAGCATATTTAGAGCGGAGTGACAACGACAACAATAAAGGAAGTTGCACTTACATGATAAAGGTAGAGAGAAAGAGAATGTAAGAGAGAGAGAGAGAGAGAGAGAGAGAGAGAGAGAGAGAGAGAGGGAACTAGATAGTAAGAGAGTGAGTCATAGTAGGTTTTGCCTCTGTAAGAAATGATAGGAATTACTACCGTTTCATACTTCCCATTTAACAATAAACACAATTTATCACTAAGAATGAGTGAAACAACTTGTAATACTACTATTTCACATTGAATACTTAGTGATAGACCACCTCTATCACTAAGTATATAATCTTAAGCTTATCGACAAACCAAAGTCCACCGCTAACTATCGGTATTGATGCATTACCACTTTAACACTAGCAATAGATTTCTAGTTTGTCTTTAAATAGCAACGATAGTATCCATCATTAAAAACTTATAATACATGGCACTAACTCCCATCAATAATTAATGATGGATAGCATTATCGTTACTGAAATTCATCCCTACTTCCTCACTATTCCATTGCTATATTAGATGCCATGATATGGAGCCAAAGTTAGCAATGAAGTTCCATTTTGTCACTAATTTTCAGTCATTACCATCACTATTCCATCATTAAATAAATAATTTTACGGTCCATCATTATTTTATCTCCATTACATTAGTAATTATAGATACACTTTTTTCATCACTAATTGACTGCTTTCTTGCAATGATAACTAGCCAAATTATGGACCTAAGCAAGAGTTTAATTCATTAAGAAACTTTTAACCAAGGTTTTTACAAATTTTAAGGAGCAAATATTATTGATACCTACATATTATAAGGTAATTCAAGGGTAAAGGTATGACCACAATAGTCCAAAAGGTACTAAAAGAGGACACTAATTTTGAAAACCCAATTAGTATGAAAGAAGTAGAAGACATCAATATCAAAAGACCAATCAACATATGAGAAGCGATGAAACTTGGGAAGTACTCACAACTTGGTCAAACTCTAAATCAAGCATTAGAAAAGTTGATGCAAGAAGGATTGATATCATATACAAAATCTCAGTCATTCCAATATACTTTACCTCGAGGATATGACCCTTATGCCTACTATTACTTTCACCATGCTTTAAGGCTTCACGCCAACCAATATGGGTGTTTGAAGAACATCTTCTAGATTACATCAATAGCAAAAGACTGCCAGACATAGAAAAAGAACCTTAGTAATTTGGTAAGAGGCATAACTATTTTTCTTTTATTGACTATTTTAGGTTGGCTTATCTTATCTTATTTATGAATATTTGAATTATTTTCTTATTTAAATGAATGTTGATGCTTTTAGTTTTATACTTTTATTCATTGAATTCAAACGTGATTGTTGAAATACTTTAGTGGCACGACAATATGCTTAGTATGAGAAAGAGAATAAGAAAGAGAAAAAGAAAGAAAAGGAAGAAAAGAAAATGCTTAGCAAGTTATTGTTTCACACCCCCAACCTCTAGAGATTTATCTCCTAGAAAGTTTTATGTAGCCTCTACCATGGGTAAAATCTTAAGAAGGAAATAAGAAAGAGTATGAAAATAAAGAGAACAAAGAAAAATGTGAAAAATGAAGGCTAATAAGAGATTTAAGGAAGAAAAAAATACAACAAAAAGGTAAGATACCAAAAAAAAAAAAAAAGGAAAATAGAGAGAAGAATTGAGGGGCAAGTATGTGAGTAGAAAAAAAAAACGCACAGGATGAGGGTGATGAGGTAGGAAAATAAGAGAAAATTTGGAACATAATAGCTCTATATAGATCTAATTTCCCTTAAAGTGTATGGAAGAGCTAACCTCAATAGGATGATTCTTGAAAGTAAGAGAACTATAGTACGGTTTTATACCAGTGTGTAGAAATGAGGAGCAAAATAGGATCATTTTTGTCTAAAGACTCATCCCTTAATTTTGTAAAAGAAGAGAGACTTGATGACAAAAAAAAAAAAAAAAAAGGAAAACAACCATGAATGAAGAAGCTTAGGGAACCTTAAGCAATTTTATGAGTGATACCATAAGAAGGTTTAAAATAAAACTCACTTAAGGGCAACTAAAGGGAATCTAAGGAGGTTCTAGAAGAATGGAGAGGAGGTACTGCTTATTAACTCATATGACAATAAAGAAAGAAAAATAATAAAAAAGAGAAATTAACAAATGTCACTAGGTTGAAAACACGAAAAGGGCCATCTAGGCACAAGTTAGGGAGACAGTAAAATGAGAGCTAAAAAATGTTTGTGTAGAAAACTTGAAAGGGCTAGTCAATAACAAGTATTGTATTTCAACATCATATATGTCATGATTACACTTGTATTGAATGAATGAAAACATGGAATTATAGTATGAGTATATATTAGGATAACCAAACTAACCCTTAAAAAAAGTGAAAAGAAAACAAAAAAAAAAAGGAAAATAAAAGCTTTCTAGGTTGAAAATCCATAACGGTGGCTTAGGCAAAAGTTAGAAGCAACCCCCTAATTTGAAAACTTAAGAGGGTAACTTAGGTAGAACTTAGGACAAATAAAGCAAAAAAGAAAAAAGAAAAAATGAGAGAGCAAAATAGAAAAATAAAAAGGGAAGTTGATAACCACTATAAAACTTCAAGGTTTATCAAGGAATTTGAAATTTGTGCATATAATTGGTGAGCGAATATGTCAAAATGTTCCCTTGCTCTAACAGATGTTGAACATCAAAGAAAAATTGAGGTTATATGATCCTGAACTAAATAGTAAGAGGTGATAGCTTTGAAAGACTACTAGTGATGCTAAGGTTTTTATCATATTCTTTGTTTGACTTTCAAGTTCTAGGATCTTCAACATCCATTTTTGGCTAAGTTCTATGGTATCCTGAGTAATTTGTTTTGTTATATGATCTAAAGGTTTTGCATTTGTTTCATGTTTCATACATTAAGCATTGCATGTTATATGATGGCATATGCTCAACTTTGTTTTGGCAATTATTTTTCCTTAGATAGCATAGATGGCAAGGAAGTAAGTATATGTGCATTTTAGTTATAAATCTCCTAAGTTAAGTTGAACTCCCATCCATTTAAGTTTATAACGAAGCCTTACTTATAAAAACTAATGAAATCCATCTCATTCCTTTATAGAAAGTAAGATAAGTTAAAGCTTAATCACACAAACCATGAATCTAGAAATAGATAAGAGATCCTTAATAAAGTTGTCAAAGCTTAGCAAATGAAAGTAATAAATATAGCAAGTGCCATCATCATCTAGAGATAAAGAAATAAGAAAGAGATGCCTTTAATAATAGTCAAGAACAATCTACTACGAAATCCTAGATAAATACAAGCTATAATAATAGAGATATAGCAAGTGAAAAAGTCAATCTCCATAACTCTCCAATATCTCCACGGTCCTCTTTGTCACTCAACTGCTAAACTGCTAAGCTTTATAACTTCTGCTACAAATGGTTGACATGATTTTGATAGCAAGCTTTTTATTGAGCCACTACATCCTTAATCTCCTAATACTTCTTTGCCACCATGTCACGTTGCTAAAAAGAAAAGAAATATACAAAAATGTTTAATTATGAGAAGTATGCAAAGGTTAAAAAAATAAATAAAAAAAAAAAGAAAGATAGGTCACTCACATAAGTGATATAGGCCTCATAAGAAGTTCTAAAGATGTCTTTTACAACATCAAGATTGTGCTCTAATTATTTAGTAATGCTATAAGGGTCCTGCACAAAATATAAAAAGGTTATAAAAGTACAAGAATGCAAAAATAAGGATGGCATTTTAGGATCAAGAAAATGTTGGACTGAGTGGCATATGAGGTAACCCAAGAGAGGGGATGAATTAGTTTATGAACAAAAACCAAAAAACAAACAAATATTGTGAAAACTACAAACACATAAATCAACACAAGGATTTAAGTGGTTCGACAACTTGCCTACTCCACTCCCTAAGTTTTCACTTAGGTCTTTTTATTCCTTTTTAGGCTCAAGAACAACCTTTTCCTTTTAAAGGTTCAAGAAAAACCTTCTTTTTCTAGGCTAAGGAAGAACCTTCCCTATTATAGGCTAAAACCTTTCCTTTTATAGGCTTAGGAAGAATCTACCCCTGGTATTTTTCTAGGCACAATACTAACCTTTACAACCACTAGTAAGGAAAGTTCTAATCATTATCTATACCTCTCAAATATATAGTTAATACACAGTTAGTGCTTAAGAAAAACCTACTGTTAAAAATAGTAACAAAAACAATCTTTTTCTACCCAAAATACAAGCAACACCTAAATAGGTTTGCATAAAGAGTTATAAAGGTATTCACAATGATTTCTACCCTTTTCTTTAAGCTTTCTAAACTCCAAAAATGTTTTTTATATAGCTAACCTCCAAAGCTAGTTGTTGGAATAGTTAATGTAATGTCTGACAACTTTTCTATAAAACTAGCCGTTAGAGATGACAACACCCGTTGTTCTTCATCAACACCTATTGAACTTGTAACAGTTACTTCCAATGCCAATTGAATGTCTTTCAATGCCCATTAACTTTGACTACAATGCCTATTAGAGAAAGAACAATGCATGTTGTTCATTTTCAAAAAGCTTGAACTTCGTACTCTATTTTTTAAACTTTGCATAGCTGTTTTCCACACCCATTGAATAATTCTCAATGCCCGTTGGAAACTCCTTTAACACCTGTTGAGAAGGGCCAACACCCATTTTGGGTTTTAAAGCTTTAACACAGGATTAGACACTTTTCCCATGCTTGTTATGAATTTACAATATCTATTGTTAGCTGAGATCAATGTCCCTTATGGAACTTCAACTCCTATGGTAAGGTTCAACACAACTTAACCTAGAGTACTTCTCTAATGCCTATTGCGAGGTCTAAAAGACTTGGGCAGAAGAGCAACATCTAATCAACATTTATTGTTCAACCTTTAATGCCCGTTGAATGGTCTAACTCCTGTTGAATTTTCACAACGCCCATTGAACTTCTTCTGGTCCTTTAACGTTTGTCAAGTCTTAGGTTCACATATTCTCCAAACATTCTCCCCCTAGCATTCAAAACAATTTCCTCTTTTAATGTTTGTCGGGTCTATTCAAAATATCAAACAAACACTAAAGTATAAATATTAGAACTTCTCTTGATTTTGTTATAGTTTTGTTATCTTTCAAAATCATAGCTTTGTTATCATTCAAACACATCATTCAAAGTAGAGAAGTGAGTCTAATGCCTTAGGGTTACATGTTTTTCATACACTCTTCTCTTAACATTCACAATAATCTCCCATTTTTTGAATGACGACAATCAAGATACTTTGATACCAAAAATACAAAGCTTAAACACACAAAGGATACCAAATGTTGAAACACAAAACTACAAATAAGATACCAACCAAAATACATACCAATCAAAATATCCATATAAGGTTTGATACCAATTTAACACAAGGTTTAATACCAATTATTGAAATATCCACACAAGGCTTGATACTAAGTATGCTACTTAACAAGCCACATAAGATACCAAATGTTGTTCCATATAAGATACCAAATGTTGGATGTTAAACATATAAAAGATACCAAGTTTTAGGTTATGCACATAAGTGATACCAAACAAAGCAATCAAATCTACAAATCAAAGCATCCAAAGCTTCTCCCCCCTTTTTGTCATAATGACAAAAAGATACGCAAAAATTCTCCCTTTTAAAAAAAATGTTCTCCCCTTTTCAAACTTACAAGCATCCTTTTTGTAAAATCTAGACCAAGTTCCTTAAAACAAGGCAAACTTAATGATACCAAAAATATAGAACAAACAACAAAGGAAAACTCCCCCTTTCTTTATGCTTTCTTCCAACAAATCACCCAAGATATTCAAACACAAATTCAGTTGACATAACTTGGGGTTACATGTTATCTTCACAAATTAAAGAAAGTAAGAAAGGCAAGATAGTTGCTAAGGATTCCTAAAATAAAAATACCAAACTGATATCAAAGTTGGTTCATAAAGCAAACTTCCCCTTAACAAAAGCATGTTGAGCAAAAATAAAAGGAGGGATAGAGATCCATTACAGTTAATGATACCAATTGATACCAATTGTTGTGTTTTTCCAAAAATACAAATTTTTTCAAAGAATCTTTAGTTCCTCTTAAAATTATACAGCTCCAATCACCATTTGATTTTACATTTTGAGGAGAGGGTGAGGAGCCTTCAAAAATACAAAATTAAACTTTCTTTGGTTCTCATTTTCCTTTGGGTCCATAGTGGTTAACAACATAAATTTGCTTATCTCTCAACCTAGCATAACAAAAGTATGTTTTATGGCTAAAATTTCCACAATAAAAGCATTGCCAAATGAACATTTTCTTCAGCTCTTAAATAGAGCATGAGAGAGGTGGCTTCCTAAGAGATTGGTGGCTAAATCATGAAGGAACCTTAGTATTTTTGACATGCTTAGTTATATAAAAGAATGTATGATTTGCCTTTGGCATGTGAGAGTAAGGATATATGCACTCCAAAATGAGTGTGATCAAGTGCAATTTTTCTTTTAGGTGCAGAGTGTACCACATTTTACCTTATGAGATACATACATGTAAGCATGATTAGCCTTTTACCCAGGCTTTTTAGTGTATGCATATGCTAGTGTTGTGCTTTCAGGCTTCATATTGGCATTAGCCTTTTGTGAAGAGCTTAGTGATTCAACATCTTGGACACAAGGTATTCTAGAAGGTGAAACTTTAATAAATGCACTATTAGAAGTAGAGAAAGTGGCATGATTATACCCAATGTCATGTTTCATACTAGCATCTCATTGAGAGCCCAAAAGTAAATCCATTTTTTTTCCTTTAATAAAGTTTGAAAGAGAGTTTTTCAAGTCTAAAACCTCATTTTTCAAACTGTCATTTTATTTGGAAAGAGTTTCATAAAATTTCTTTACAGAATTTAGCTTTTCATTTTTCTTTTCCAAGGCATCAATTTTCATTTTTAAAAATTCTCTTTCGTTTGAATCTAAGAAAGTACTTTTAAAAGCAATTCCTCTTTTTCTTTTCTTAAACATTCAACTTTTCTAAGAAGCTCATCTTTAATTTGAGAAATGGAGGAAATTTCATTTTTTAAAGATCCACTTTCATTTTTCAAAATCTTATTTCTATAAACAAAAACAAATGTTAATAAATTAAGCGAAGTAACTCCAACTCACCTGTCCAAGTGTTTCTGAAGATAGATGCCCTTTATGTAAGCAATCTCTTGGAGAGCAGCCTTCCATCTATCCACTTTGCACATCTCATCTCTGAAATTGATTTTCATGCTCTTGAGATGCTTCTGTGAAGCATCCTTCAAGCTCTTCCAAATGAGATGGATCTACATCGTAAAATATAGGTCAGACATCATGAACTTGCATTTTTTTATAGTCTAAGATATGGATTAATTCTTTCAAACACTGTGTTACTGATGCATAGCCTTTTAAGAGTCCATGGACATATTGCTTCTTCTGGTTTAAATAGGTTTATTTTTTAGAAAGTTTTCATAGGAAGAAGACTTAATGGTTGCCATGACTATATCCCTCTTGCACTTAAGCTTTAAAAAAGGTTGGGCTCGGATACCAAATGTTGGACTGAGTGGCATACAAGGCAACCCAAAAGGGGGGAGAGCTGAATTGGGTTGTGAACAAAAATAAAAACACAAACAAATATTGTGAAAACTACAAACACATAAATCAACACAAGGATTTATAATGGTTGACAACTTGCCTACTTCACTGCCCAAGTTTTCACTTAGGCCTTTTTATTCCTTTTCAGGCTCAAGAATAACCTTTACCTTTTCAAGGTTCAAGGATAACCTTCCCTTTTCTAGATTAAAGAAAAACCTTCCCTTTATAGACTCAAGGATAACCCTTACTTTTACAGGCTTAAGAAAAACCAAGCAGTGTCTATGTCTCTCAAATAGGTAGCTAATACATAATTAATGCTCAAGAAAAACCTATTCTTAAAAAGAGTAATAAAAACAAACTCACTCTACCTAAAATACAAGCAACACCAAAGTTGGCACAAAGAGTTACGAAGGTATTCATAATGATCTCTACCCTTTTCTCTAACCTTTCTAAACTTAAAAAATGCTCCTTATATAACCAACCTTCAAAACTAGTTGTTGGAACAGTTGATATTATGTCTGATAGCTTTTCAGTAAAACTAGCCATTAGAGATGACAACACCTGTTGTTCTTCATCAACACCCATTAAACTTATAATAGTCACTTCTAATATTTGTTGAATTTTTTTCAAAGCTCGTTGGCTTTGACTATAATGCCTATTGGAGAGTGACTAATGCTCATTATCCATTTCTAAAAAGCTTGAACTTTGTGTTCTATTTTTCAAACTTTAGATAGCTATTTTCCACGCTTATTGAGCAATTCACAATGCTCGTTGGAAACTCCTTCAATGTTGTTGATAAGGGCCAGTGCCCATTTCGAGTTTTGAAAGCTTTAGCTTTAGCTTGTACACCTTTTTCATGCCCATTGTGAATCCGTAATGTCTGTTGCTAGCTCAGATTAATGTCCGTTGCGAAACTTCAATGCCCATGGTGAGGTTCAGCACAACTTACCCTAAAGTACTTCTCTAACGCCTATTATAATTGGACAATTCCTATTGTGAGGTCTAGAAGACTTTGGCAAAAGAGCAACATCCAATCAATATTCATTGCTCAGACTTTAATGCCCATTAAATGGTCCAACACCAATTGAACTTGTTATACTCCTTTAATATTTGTTGAGTCATACGTTCACATGTTCTCCAAACATTCTCCCCCTAGCATTCAGAATAATCTCCCCTTTTAATGTTCATTGGTTATGTTCAAAACATCAAACAAACACTAAAGTATCAACTTCAGAACTTCTCTTAGTTTTATTATAGTTTTGTTATCCTTTAAAAACATAGTTTTGTTATCATTCAAAGTAAATAAGTGAGTCCAACGCTTGGGGTTACATGATCTCTAAACACTCTTCCCTTAGCATTCACAACAAAAAAGACTTATATAAGTGGCAATATTGAGAGTAAAGGACACTCAAAAAGTGGTGCTAATGTTAAGCTCAATTTTATACATATAAGTAAATAAATTATAAGTTGTGCAATGAGTATCAGGAATGTCTGTAACATCTACAAAGATGATACTAATAGAAAGCTTAATGATAGGAGAATGATGGGATTGTGAAGTCGAGCCTTCAATAGCCTACAAATTAAAAGACAACTCTCATCCTCTTTTCACTCTGCAAGCATGTGTTTTAATGATTATAATTATTGGATAACAATTACGTGGAAAAAAGTACCACATCAACATACTCATTTGGCTTAATAACAAGCAATAGGGATCTAAGGAGCTATTATGCCATGAATGTCTCATACATGCCTGAGGTAACCTCTCTTAGAAAATTGGCAATAGGAGCATAGTCGAAAGTAATGACAAGATTAGCATCCGTTAGGCTTTTAGTTTAATGCATCAACCTTGATGGATCTTTCAATACTCTACAGCTTGCTGGCATGTCCTCTAATCCGTAAACTCTCTCACATAGGTACTAATTATGATCATCTAGTCATTATAAGAATACTTTTTAGTCTTAATGCTCAATAGAAGTAAAAACATATTCAGGCTTACTCTTAGGCTCACCTTAAGGCATAGTCTTTACCTACAAGAAATAAAAAATAAGCAAAGAAAACAAGGTACGAGTATTTGAATCACTTATACCAAAATAACATATGTTTCACTTCTTTTCAGGTTTCTCACCATGTCATAGTAAGAGAGTTTAGCCAAGTTAAATGGGGTGTAAATTATGAGTCTTAAATCTTTATAAATGTTTGCCTTCAGCATAGAGGGTGTATCCAAGAAAAAGAGAAATGTATTAGGGTCTATAAGTATTAGAACTAATAAAAATCCATGCTCATATGTCCCATTCTAAAATAAAGGAGAAAATGAAAAAATAGAGCAAGCAAAAGGAAGAGAAGAAATACCATAGAGGGGAAAAGAAAGCAAAGGTTGACATATAACTCTATAATCCTTCAATAATCGTTAATAACCATTAAGCCACTTATAAATAGGTCCATGTAGCAATATAAAATGTCTAAGGTTATACTACCCTAATCAAATCTTATTATGATATCTAATCTTTCATAGAAGATAAGACAAATAAATATAAATATTTGAGGCATTTCAAAATAAGGTGGTGCTCAACAAATAAAAGAGGAAACATTAAGCTAGTAAATCAATCTCAATCTCTATAGTAATAGTCCTCTCCCTCACTACTACGTAAAATGCCACATAGAATAAAGTGTTTTAGGTCTTCATCAAAGCATAAATCTTATTAGGTCTTCATCAAAGCATAAATCTTAGTATTCTAATGATATACTCCTTCTTTAAAGGTAGAAGAAAAGTGTATAAAGAACAGTAAAAAGAAATAAGGTTCCATAAGCAAGAAAGGCCAATAATTATAGAGAATGATATAAGGTCAATGGTGGCCTCGTCAATGGGAGATGGAATGTATGAGAGGTATCTATCCACTAGTCTAATATGTTATCATAGTCGATGCATTTGACTTGATTTGAACTACAAATAAGGTATCAATAAATCTATCAAATTCAATCATGGTTATACACTCGTTGACCTATGTAAGAAGCTTGGCATAACACTATCTCACTATATATGTGCTCCCTCCACTCCTTGGCAAATAAGAATTAAATTGCAAAAAAATAATAATATGGATCAAATTTTAGGGGTACAAAAAAGAACAAGAAAAGAAAAGCAAAAATAACATTTTCAACTCCTAAAATTAGTTGGGGGCAGAAAATATTCATGTTTATGGGGCTAAAAGTCCATACATAAGCTTGAGTAACTCATTGAGGGTTAGAATAGCCATAAGTAGGTTTGAACTCATGTACGCATGTTTAACCCCATGTGCACGTGTTCAAATCACGTGCGTGAGTTTAAAACCATCTACACATATTTCCAATCACACTCATGTCAAAAACCATGTCAACATGTTCAAATTGTATACACATGTTTCAAATTGTATATGCATGTTTGAACCTACATTTACAATTAAAGAATATGCATATGTAGATTATTGCATAATCTTTAATCCTACATTTTTATATTGTCTAGTCAATTTAAGGTGCACAATTAATAAGCCCAAAAATTGAAGAGGGAAGAAACATATTAATCCAAGTGCCTTACTGCATATATGTGTAGAAAACTTGGCTAAGATAGGAGCACCTAGCTTTAGGCTTAAAACTTAGGTTTTTTGTTTTCAAATCAATGTTTAGGCTAAGTATATGAGTATTTTAGCTCAAAATTTAGAGCATTAAGAGTATGATCCATGGTAAAATATGAACAAAATGGGGAAATAAATTTTGATTTTTAGTTTTAAGAAAAAAAAAAAGTAAAGAATCACTAAAAGATAACAATGGAAGATCCTTTTAAAGGCATTTGTGTTACCACCACATGTACATAGGTTGCTAACTATGTAGATATGTCACTTAGTGTGGGTACATTTAGTGACCTGCGTATGTACTTAAGAAAATACATAAGTGCTTTTGAAAGTGCATATGCACTTATTAAAGCACATAAGGAAATTCCACGATGCATGGGCTTATTTTGGCTTTCGTATGGTAATCAAGTTAATAAAGACTTTTTAAGGCAAAAATGGATCACTCATGGACAATAATGAGCAAATTGATCAACCATAACTAGCTTCTAAACATTTAATAAATAAGAGAAATGAAAAAATATGAGTTTAGGCGAATCATTTCATGATAAAAGGGAACTTAAGAATGTATTTATTATAAAAATAAAGAACATTACTCTGAACAAGAGCGATATGGGTAAGATATAGATTGTTTTAAGATAATGATGTCTAAAAGTTGAATCCATAGTGTCACAATAAGATTTCTAAACAATTCTAGATAATTGAGGACCCGGGACCTGAATGGGTGAGTAAAGCATAAACAGACCATCATATCCTTAGTGTTTACTTTATTGTACTTCAATACTTTGTACATTTATATATCTTTTACTTACTCATTATGTCTAATTTTTATTATTTTCAATCCTATAAAATAGTAAAGCTAGGATAAAGACATAAATGATTAAGGCTTTATAAAGTGGAAGAAATGACTTAAGATCTACAATAAAAAAAAACCAAAGAAATAAGGTTTTATAGTAACCTAAATGGAGAGAGAAGAAAAGGCTCTAAAAAAATATCTAATTAGGAAGCCAAAATAAGAAGAGATAAAGATAAAGTTTTCATAGAAGATACATGTTAATTCTAAGCAATGGGTTTAAAACTCACACCTAATCCAAAAGCTAATAAGACCAATGAGGTAGTAAGTCTTGTTCCCACTCTTTTAATTACTTCTCTATCTTGAAGATAAGAACAAAGACAAGAATAAAAAAGAAAACTAAAAAAGAGAATTAAAGAAAAGATAGAAAAACCAAAGCGAAGCCCAAGGGAAATAAGAAATAAGCTAAAGAATTCAAAACAAGAGAGCAAAATCCAAAAGTCAAAATAAAGAGAGTAAAGCTAAAGAACAAAATGGGAAAGTGTGCAAGAAAGAGAACAAAACTAAAGAGAGATCAAACAAGAAAAAGAATAAAACTAAAGATAGGATTAAAAAGAAAATAAAAGAAAAGAGAGATAATAGGAAGAAGAATAAAAAACAAAGGGCAAGAAGTGTCAGGAAGTCAAAGAACCAAAATATTATCTGAGGTAGAGAACAACCTACTATGAGAACAACTTTAGCAAAGGATGAAAAAGCCTCATAATGAATAAAACACAATAGAATAATAAAAAGTTGAAAAAATAAAAAAGAAAAAAGAAAGAGAGAATAGTAAGAGCCCAGATAAAGAATGAGAAAATTGAAGGAAGCCTAATGAATCAATTTGTAAGAAGAGGTAAAAGTGAAAAATAATGAAATGAAGATATGAAAAAAAAGAGGAAAAAAAATCAAGAATAAAAGAAGTGAGACTATTAAAGGAAAATAAATGGTAGGATAGATAATGTTCACATTTAAAGATCCAAAATGGATGGGTCTCATGTTCAAAGGAATATAGCAGATGAAGGTTTACATTTAATGATATAAAGTAGATATATATCTTGTATTTGAAGAAACATGATGCATGGGCTCACTTTTGAAGATATAAAGTAAAAAGGTCTCACATTTAAAGGAATAAAGTGGATGAAGATCTGCAAAAAAGAAACAATAGGACATATAGTGTTCATATTTAAAGATCTAAAGTGGATGAGTCTCATATTTAAAGGAATAGAATAGATGAAGGTCTATATTTAATGATATAAAATAGATATATATATATATCTTATATTTGAAGAAATAGGATGGATGGGCTCACGTTTGAAGATATATAGCAAAAAGGTTGCACCTTTAAAGGAATAAAATGGATAGGGGTCTGAATTCGATGATATTGTTTCAATGGATATCTCATATTTGAAGGAGCAAAGCAAATGGGGCTCACATTCGAAGATACATAGTGGATAGGTCTCACATTTAAGGGAACTGAATGGATGAAAGTCCACATTTGATACCACAGAGCAAATAGATATCTCACATTCATAGGAGTAGGACGAACGAGGCTCACATTTGAAGATATAAAGTGGATAGGTCTCATGTTCAAAGGATTAAAGGTTCCATGTGTGATGATACCTAGTAGATGAATATCTCACATTTGAAGGAGCAAAATGGATAAAGATCACATTTGAAGAGACACATTAGACGGGTCTTATGTTTAAAGGATTAGAGTGCATGAGGGTTCATGTTCCATGGTACAAAGCAGATGGATATCTCACATTTAAGAGAGCGAGATGCATGTGGGCTCATATTCAAAGATACAGAGTGGATTGGTCTCACATTCAAAGGAATAAAATGGATGATGGTCCACGTTTGATGATACAAAATATATGGATATCTCATGTTCAAAGGAGTGGGACAAAATAGGGCTTATGTTTAAAAATACAAAGCATACGTGTCTCACGATCAAAATGAGCAAGATAAATGAGGCTTGCATTTAAAACCACAGAGTAGGTGGGTCTCATATTCAAAGGAATATGTTAGATGAGGGTTCATGTTTGAATGTACAAAGCAAATGGATATCTTACATTTAAAGGAATGAGATTTGATAAGGCTCATGTTCGAAGATATAGAGCATAGGTCTCATATTTAAAAGGAGTTTAAACAGATTGATTAGCTAATGCTTGAAGAAACTAGATGGATAGGTTAGCTCACATTCAAAGATAATGAGTGCACCATTTCATATAGGTCTAAGTAAGTAGTCCAAGCTTGTAATGGTGTTTTAGATGCAAAATTTTCCTGACAATAAATTACACATTTTATCAAAATTTATAGGGCAAGGGGAGGAATTGTAAGCACTAAGATTTGTGTCAACTTGCATGGCAAAAACCTAACGATCATTTCTTAAAAATCTACCCTTCAAATTGACGAATTTGATCTCTTTAGATGATAAGATTTGCTTTTATCTGAGTTCTAAAAGTGATCTAATGCGTTTCAACAGTCGCAAAACCTCTAAGGGTAAAAGAAGAGTTAGAAAGCTAAAAATGGTAAATTGTAAATACTTTGAGTTGAAAGAGTGCTTAGACAACGAGTCAAACCAATGTACATGGGTTCAAACTTGCATATGTTGGTTATGCTCAGTCAACCTAAAATCTAGAACACTCTAGGGCTTACATATATATATATATATATATATATATATATATATACACATATATGTGTGTGTGTGTATCTATATACACACACACACACACATATGTGTGTGTGTGTCTATATATATATACACAGACACACACAGACACACACATATGTGTGTGTGTGTCTATATATATATACACACACACACACACACACACACACACACACATATATATATATATATATATATATATATATATATACATATATATGTATACATATACATATATGTATACATATACATGTACATATATGTATATATACATATATATGTATATATACATATATGTATATATACATATATATGTATC
>CATIWR010401987.1:0-29474 GCA_949677035.1 Omphalea diandra
GTTATTCTAGGTTGATGAGAATTTTCTTCTGCGGACTTTTGGAAGATTTGGACCTATTGCTAGTGTGAAGATAATGTGGCCCAGAACAGAAGAAGAGAGAAGGCGCCAGAGAAATTGTGGATTTGTAGCATTTATGAACAGAGCTGATGGACAAGCTGCAAAAGATGAGATGCAAGGTTTTCTCTTTTTTTTTTTTTTAAATTTCTTTTTAATTGGATTATTTAGATCTCTGAAACATGCACTTGGAACTTACTCAAAATTATCTGTATCATTTATGGTTATGGAATCTGGTTACAATACGCAGCTAATATTTCAGACGTGTCTTTGTCTGCTCAACCTAAATGAATAAAGAACGTGAGGAAGGAAAAAGGAAAGGGCAAAATGTGCAGAACATGGATGAAAAGGGGAAGAGTTGTTTGCTCATTTGAAAATTTGATAGGAAGAAAATAGTTTTATAAGGAGGAGAATGCCTTTTTGTAGCTGAACAGCCACTTGCCTCATTCAATGTGCTTGCATTATCAAGTGTAATTATTTATTATGCATGTACTTTGCATTTTTTTTTTTTATATCACCTATGATGATGGAAATTGGAATGACATTCTGAAAGTAAAAGCAGTTTGCTGAACCCTTTAATACCTTTAGCCAGTGCCAAGGAAGGGAAAAATGGGAAACATTCTTTTATTTTGTGCACGATCAGTTTTATAATTTTTTTTGGATACTGAATGCTAAAAGTTCTACATTTTTGTGTATCTTAATTTAATGCGTCAATACTATGAGCTAGATGTCACTATATAAGAGCTGCTTTTCAAACATGGTGTATTAATATAAGAATCTGATTGAAGAGAAATATTTCATGTCACAGGAGTTGTTGTGTATGAATATGAGTTGAAGATTGGATGGGGTAAATCTGTAGCTCTTCCATCACAAGCTCTACCCGCTCCACCACCCGGACATATGGCCATCAGAAGTAAGGAGGTCTGTTACATTCTCCTGTAAACACTTCTATTTTTTATATTGATTGATTTGTGGGCTTACTGTTTTCTTGAATGAGTTATTTATATTTGTGATTCTAAGATATTTAACTTTTTTTTTTTACAGGGTGCCACTGTAATTCTCTCTGGTCCATCAGGTCCACCAGTCACTTCAGTCCCAAGTCACAATTCTGAATTGGTAGGTTCACCAAAATTATTTGCCTTTTTTGGTTTAATATAGAGCTATTATGCCTTTCAGCTCTATACCTCTTGAAATTTAAAGGAACCATAATACAACATTGAGAATGGAAAATTTCAATTTTTATCCCTTGCATTATTAGAGCTGACACGCTTCTTGTATGATACTTTGATCCACGGATTTAAATCTCAGTTGCAGTAACTGTCATGGCTGTGGTCACGGTTGCGTTATATACGTGTCAGTATGTCGCGGTTCAAATGTAATAGTCGCGGTTGACGTTGCTGTGAATTTTTTAAAAAAATTCACGATATAATTAAAATTAATATATAAAATCCTTTCATATAAATTAGCTTGTAACACATAAATATAAAATTCTTTTAAATAAATTAATTATTTTAATGTCCTAATTATAGTATACATTAAAATTTTATTTTACTTATTTAAATATGATTTATTTTTATTGAAGATTACTTAATATAATAGGAATAAATAATTGTAAATTTATGGACTCCTCAAAGATTTAGAAAATGGTATGGACTTATGTTTTAAGAAAGTCACTAAAAAATAAATTTATTGCTCTATGAGGGATGGACTTCTTTGGAAAAAGCACATCAATACTTAAAGATTCTATCTGTTAGTAGCCTTATTTTTTGTTCTAATTAAAATAAAAAAGCTGCTAAACATTTGAAACAAAACAAAAACAGAAAAGAAAGGAACAAATCTGAACATAAAAGCTGATTTCGAATCTTCTTCTCAATATCCACCAAGCACCAACATAGCCAAAGAAGAGAGACATCTCTTCTCTACAGCAAGAAGCTCTTTCCAAAAGATTATTACAAAAATGCAAGAAGTTCTTTCAAAATAATTATGATAGAGCTGAAGAAGGGAAACCAGGTCATGCTCTGTTTTCTACTAGTCTTCCTTTCCTTTCCCTTTGTCTATTTGCTTCTTTTCTAAAAATGGTTTCAATTGTTAAAATTATTGGGTGCTTTCTTTTCTTTTTTAGTTTGATTTGAAGTTTTTGTGGTACAAAATTCATTGTTTCTTTTGAATTTTCGTTCCCTTTTTCGTTTTCTTTCGATTTTCTTTCTGTCACACTGTGAATCGCCATTTCACTAGTTTGATAACGGAACTGGACAATTCATTTGTGATTTTGAAAATACTCTTTAATTTATTTGATATAACTCAACTCAACTCAACTAAGCCTTAATCCCAAGTAATTGGGGTCGACTATATGAATTCACTTTTTCCACTCGAAGTGATCTTGGACCATATTTTCAAAAAGATGTAAAGCCCAAGTCATTTTGAATTACTCTCTTCTATGTGAGTTTAGGTTTATCTCTTCTCTTCTTACCTGTGTCTACTCTAATGTATTATTTCAACTGAGCACCAAATAACATGTTATTTCAATACATTGTCATTGTTTGTAATTAAATTCATACTAACCAAATATGGAGACATGTCTATTCTATTCAGTTTAATGCCCCTCTTTGTTCATCCACAGAAATTTGAATTTGCTATTTTTGGTGTACATGTCTTGTCAATTAGTTTATATATTTATTTTTTTGTGTAGGTTCTTACACCAAATGTTCCCGATATTTTGGTTGTTCTGCCTGATGATCATCATCTTCGCCATGTGATTGATACTATGGCTCTGTATGTTTTGGATGGAGGATGTGCTTTTGAACAAGCGATCATGGAGAGGGGTCGTGGGAATCCTCTTTTCAACTTTTTATTTGAGCTTGGCTCGAAGGAACATACATACTATGTTTGGAGGCTTTATTCTTTTGCTCAGGTGCATCCTTTTTTATGCTTGTCTGATGCATTCGCTTGTCTTTGGCACTTGCAATATAAACTTTGTCATTCTTAAAATAGCATTATTTTTTGTTCTTAACAACAAGTATCACTATTTAGATGCTAATGGTTGTCATGATCTTTCTTTGGTAATTATTTTATTTTTCATCTTTATAATGTTCTGACCTCCAATTTAAAAATAGATGGTAGTTTATTTATGTGTGTTTCAAGGAGTTAAGATTGTTTGATTTGTTTGTAATGCAGGGCGATACTCTTCAAAGGTGGAGAACAGAACCTTTCATCATGATAACTGGTAGCGGAAGGTATGCCACTTTTTGATGTTTATTCGTGCACGGTTATTTTAGGAGGCACATATGGAGTTGTTACTAATATATGTACTGGAGGACAATGGTGATTTTGATGCAGTTTCTGTTTTCTGTTCCCCCTAGATGGATGCCACCGCCTCTTCACACGGCAAAGAGTCCAGAGCATGAAAAGGAGACCAATAACACATACGCTGCAGGAAAAAGCAGGGTATGTCTATCATTGTGATTTCTGGTTCTGACAATTTACTTCCCATATCTTTTCCTACTGATGTGAACTTTTGCAGCGTGTGGACCCAGAACGAACCCTTACTGATCCACAGAGGGATGAGTTTGAGGATATGTTACGTGCATTAACATTAGAAAGAAGTCAGATAAAAGATGCTATGGGATTTTCCTTGGATAATGCTGACGCTGCTGGAGAGGTACTGCCTTGTAGCTGAACTGTTTAACTATTTTCCATGCTCATATGTAGATTGCAAGCAGTGTGTTTTATGATTTACTTTTTCCATTAAACTGAGAATAGTGCTTGGAAATTGGTATGAATCTTTGGCTATGTTCTAATTGATGTTAGCCTATGGATTATTTCTACTGGGCCTGCATGTGCTTATAATGTCGATTACGATCATATTCAACTACCTGAGAACAGAATCAGATTTCATCAATAAGGAAGTAAATGGAGTCAAATAATAGATAAATAAACACATAATGAAGGATTTTTACAGTTATGCTGGTTATTTAATGAAGTACTTTATGTTCACTTATGTTTCTCTTATATTTTGGTTTTTATTGCAGATAGTTGAAGTTCTAACGGAGTCTCTGACTCTTAAAGAAACCCCAATTCCGACTAAAGTTGCAAGGCTTATGCTCGTCTCTGACATTCTCCATAATAGCAGTGCTCCTGTGAAAAATGCATCTGCATATCGCACCAAATTTGAAGCCACACTGCCTGATATAATGGAGAGTTTTAATGACTTGTATCGTAGTATAACTGGAAGGATCACTGCTGAGGCTCTCAAGGTGAGCTTTAATTGCTAATATTTTTAGTTTCAATTCTCCATTCTCTTTCATTTCTCCCTCTTCTAAAGTGAGCCTTTGTGGGGTATCAACAGGAACGTGTTCTGAAAGTGCTGCAAGTATGGTCAGACTGGTTTCTGTTTTCAGATGCTTATGTGAATGGATTACGAGCTACTTTTCTCCGATCTAGTACTTCAGGTGTTATCCCATTTCATTCAATATGTGGTGATGCACCAGAAATAGAAAAAAAGACCAGCTCGGAAGATACAGGTGACGGGGGAAAGACCAACCAAGATGCTGCATTGGCAATGGGCAAAGGAGCAGCTACGAAGGAGCTAATGAGTCTTCCTCTTGCTGAGCTGGAAAGACGTTGCAGGCATAATGGATTGTCTCTTGTTGGTGGCAGAGAAATGATGGTTGCACGGTTGCTTAGTCTTGAAGAGGCAGAAAAGCAGAGGGGCTGTGAGTTAGATGATGACTTGAAATTTTCTCAAAGCAATTCAAGTTTGAGTAAATTTTCAAGCGGGCGCAGAGACACAAATGCTGAGTCAGATCCGGCCAGACTGTCAGGATGGAATGCCTATGGGGAGGATGAGATGCAGTCTCAAAGCAGAGGATCAGCATCTTTAGCTACAACACTCCCAATTCCACAGCCTGAACTAAAAGCTTTTACAAAAAAAGAGAAAAATGATCCTGTTTTGCCAGCCTCTAAATGGGCTCGAGATGATGATGACAGTGATGACGAGCAAAAGAAAAGTTCTAGAGGTTTGGGGTTGAGCTACTCATCCTCTGGTAGTGAAAATGCTGGTTCTGATGATGAGATTGACTTTGCTAATGAGGCAAGCATTCCTTTTCAACTTGACAGTGGGATGAATGAAGAGCAGAGGTACCGACCATCAAGTGTGATTGCATTTCTTAGTTTTTCTTTTTCACTTGAATGTAAATATTATTCATTACTGATTTATATTATTTTTCCATGTAGCAATTGGAAGGTATATAATTTGTTCTGTTTGCATTAAAAAAATGTCGAGATTGTTGCTTTGTTTTTTCTTCAAGGTTTGTTTTTTTTAAATGTTTTTGGAAGCATCACCAACTTGGGTCTCTCCAGGCTTCTGGTATCCTGTTCTATTGTATGTGGTCCAGATTTACATTTCACTTGACTTTGCTTATAATGTTGCAGACAAAAACTGAGGCGTTTAGAGGTTGCTTTGATAGAATATCGTGAATCCCTTGAGGAGCGAGGAATAAAAAGTGCAGAGGAAATTGAGAGAAAAGTTGCAATCCATAGGAAACGGTTACAATCAGAATGTGGCTTGTTGGATTCTCCTCAAGATGCTCCTGGGAACAATAGTAAGTGATAATCAATTCTTTGATTTTCTCATTGTTTCACGTGTACTTATTGTTAGTCTTCCTTTTTGTGCTATTTTTGTTATTCTAGTCCTCCTCTTTGTACCATTTTACTTATTTTTTCTTTTGATGATGTTAAAATGATTGCACATAGTGACAATTATTCAGATGCATTCATTTAGTATGTGCAAACTTTCCTCTTTTGCTTTGGTACTGCAGAGAGAACATCTTCGGAAAGGAGGGATAGAAGGGATGATAGCCGTGAATCTTCAAGAAAGCGATACCGCAGCCAGAGCAGAAGCCGTAGTCCACAACGGAAAACATTGACCAGGGACAGGGAGAGGGACAATGATTCTGACAGGGACCGGGAAAGGCTCAGGGATAGGGACAAAGCTCATGATTTTGAAAGTGAAAGGTGGGAGCAGGATCGCCGTGAAAAGAGTGGAAGTAGAGAGCGTGATGATCATGATAGAGACAGAAGCAGAGAAAGAGATAGAGATAGGAGGAGAAGGGTAAAGTGATTCTCTCAGTTTATGGCACTCAATGATCTAACTCGGCTAGATTGAATCGATGGTTATCTAGATTTCAATGGATCCAAGCATTTTTTATGCAGTTGGTCTATGAGTGTTTGCCATGTGGAATCTTGACATCAATGATGTGGATGCAAGATCTGCCGTTAAATCATGTTGTAGTTGGATGTAATTTGATTTTGCCGTTAAATTTAGATGTCTTGGTTGTATTTCAGTGCTCAGTGATTCAATGTGTTGCGGCAGAAAATCACCTATTAACCTTTGCGATCGCATGTATAATTTTTTCTTATGGAAATGAATCTTCTTTTTGGACTTCTGATTTATAATTTTTCCATCCCGTATTGTACTATAAGTTTCTCCAGCTTTACTAATGTTTCCGGATACTGGTGGTCAGGACAGTTACCACTTCTGCTGCAATACCAATGTTCTTTTTGTTTGGTAGGGGGTGGGCATGGATCGGATATCATTATATGCCTATTTTTGTTATTTGATATGAATATAACAAATTAATATCTAGAGAAATTTAAATTGATCTAAAAATATTGAATATTTACGTGATAGTATAATTGGTTTTAATGGATGGGTTATCCAAATTTTTTCAAATTATACTTTGGAATATAAATTAATTTTTATATAATATATATCACTACTTAATTAAATAAAAAATAAATTAATAAAATTATCTTTTAGAATAAACACATTTAAATAACAAGTAGCAAAATGATGATAAAATATTATCTTTAAAAAATTTAATGACAATTTTTAATATTTCAACAATAATAAAAATAAATCTCTATTCAAATAATAAATTTAATAATAATAGAATTTTGAATATATAAATTTCATTTTTTTTTATTAATCTAACTTCTAATAAATTGTTGAAGATGGATACTTCACTAAGTTAATTGAACATTCATTTGACATGAAGAGAAAATAATTATCGTTGAATATGCTCTATAATAAATTAATAAAATAAATTAAAATTATAAATAATAAATAAATTAAAATAAAAAATAATTAATAATATTATCATATTTCATTTCTCAATCATTAATATATATATATATATATATCCAATGGATTTTAAAATTTAATATCCTAATTTAATCCAAAAATTTAAAAATTTTAAAAATTATGATCCTAATTCGATCAAATTGAATCGGTTATTCTTTAATTTTCAGATTGATTTCTCGAATTCAAATCGAATTGTGGAATTTATTTGTCCACCCCAATTATTTGATCTATGCATGACTTAATCGGAGGTTGCTCTCTCTATTCTCATCTCTGGTTCTCTTAATCTTCGTAATTTTGTGTTCAACGCTATGCATTCTTTTTTTAAAAATCTTTTATTTAGAGTTAATATTCCTCAAAATTGTTGCTACACCAATATTTACTTCCAAAATCTTGAGTTGCTGTACCAATCTTCAGCTCTAAAATCATGAAATTATTTCTATTCTAATTATAATTAAAATCATGATATGATCTCTATTATAGTATCAAAGGCATCTCTATACAGTGCAGCTCAACAATTCTATAGATGACTCCGATACAACATATCCACATGCTCATTGACCATACATTATATAAAATACCACAATGTTTCATAGCATCCCCGTCATCAGGAGATAATCTCCACTCCAACTACAGTTAATCAATTTTTTTTTTTTGGCTAATAAAATCATATATAGAATTACATTTTTAAACTTCCAAGTGAGACAGGTTACAGAACTCAAAACTTCGTAGTCAAGTTCAAAAGACCTATGAGACTCCTAAGTTTTCTCATTAACCATTTCTTTCGCAGCGTGGCATCCAGTGCCAAAAATGTCTTTGCCTTCTTGTCATCTTCGAGAAGATCACAAGCATCCAACAAAAGTTCTTCATCGATGTCTGGTATAGCTTGAAGTGCATCAATTGCATTTTCAATTGTTCCATTTTTCTTGCTCTGCTTGCTTGCTGATTTTGTAACTACTGCTGCTATCTCAGAAAAAGCTCTTTGCATCTGTTTGCCAATTTCTGCATCTTGCTTAGAATGTTCATAGTCCAAATTTGTCATTGTAAGCCGCTTTCTCTGTTGATCTGATATTTCAATGTCCTCAGCTCAAAAGTGTATATCTTCAAGAAGTCTATCCATCTCCACTTCTTGGTCATCATTTTCAGTTTGCACCTGTAGACACTCATCACCAATACTTACACTTCATTTCTTTGAATTTGGCATAGATGAACATAACTCTCTACTACTTTATTTCTATATAAGATTGCATCTGGATGTCCCTGCAAAGAAATGATGTGCGCTAGTTGTAATTGACAGGACTAACATGAATAGTAAGCTAACTTATGCAGGTAATAGAATACAAGCTCCTGAAGCAGAGAATGATATGGTAGCTATTTTCTTGAAGCAGCATGACATGCAAATGCACAAAGATGGGTGCACGCCTCTGCACGTGCAAAATAATAAATCTAACTACCATCCTCATAGAAAAGCGGAGCTCTAGGGCAATGCACATGTTAAACAAGAACTGAAAAGTTATATCCACTTAACGAGGACAGCAACAGATTACAAGCTTCCCAGACAGCATCATCTGCAGTTACCATTTGATGAGTTACATCCCATGAAAAACCACTATGACTGAGAAGGCTGCTAACATTATCGCACTCTTTATAGTAGTCCAAATTTTTCATTAAATGATTCAACCATGCTAGTCCATGCTTGCTCATTGAATGTGTGATCAGTCTTATTCCCTTCATGCACCTGCTGTAACATAAGTTCAATAAAATATTGTTCCATTGCTGGTTGCCCATCTATTGTCAAAGCATCCACACTAGTCTCACCTGCAAATTAGATGAAACAGATACATAAAAGTCAATCCATGCATGTCAGGAAGAAAAATGGGAACCAGAATATCAAATAGATAAAAATTTATATTTTCGCGTTTCAGAGCATGTGATACTAATTGTTTCTCAAATGATCATGCTACAATTTGTTGTTCTTTCTTTTCTGCTTTAGGGAAAAACAATGGAATCAACATCTTTCTGCATTTCCATTTCCATTCACAATTCCATTTTTGCAGATTTACAGGAGCATACTTAATAGATAAAAGAATTCAGATCTAAAGAACCTAATTCAAGACATATTTACCATATATAAACCATAAAATTACACAAATATCCGGAGATATTTACCAATCACTAAAACAGGTTTTTCACTATTAGGGTCCATGAGTTGAGCCAAACGGCTATATCTTCCAACAGAATTTTCTTGTCCAAAAATAACACACTATTTCTGATAGCTTGGCACAGTTTTAACTCTGTATGATCGAGCATCAAGCTGTGCCTGCATCCGTAGTATGAGACCCAATAAATAAATAAAACCTTATCAATTATGAAAGGAAAGCAAAGCAATTTACCTTGGTATAAGCATCCCAGGCATGATCTTCAGCTGTTATCATTTCTCGCTTTTCATCCCATGTAAACCCACTATTTTCAACAAGGTTTTTTATGTCATTGTACATCCTCCTCGAATGCTTGTACCAGTTTTTCAAAACATCTTTGTCATGTTGAGATTGGAATTTGACATTAAATGATGCCATCATGTCAATCCAAGCCTGACTTATGAATGTCTGACCCAGTTTATTTCCTCTATGCACCTGGTCTAATAACAAGTCAATAAGATAACAATCCATTGGTGGAGTCCAATATTTTCTTGTACGATCACTACTTGCAAGATCTTGGCTCCCCTTTCCTTCTCCTACAGGCACAAAAGACTATTTGTAAGGAAAATTTTTATTCATCAAAGCTCTCTGGAGTCTCAGAAATGAATCATGCTACTAATTACATTAATACATCTGACAAGAATCCACAGCAGTGACAAGTTTTAAAGCTTATTAAGCAGGTTTATATTATTGGAAAAAAGGGAAAACTGTTCGCTTAGAGGGCTCAAGAAATTTTGAACTAGGTGACTATCTTCCATGATATAACAAGGCAATTGACCATTCAGGAAACATAGATCAGACAGATGGCAAAAGATTATTTATTGAGGCCTTCTTTTATTATTATAGTCCCAATACTCATTTTAGATCTTTGAACAACTTTATGAAAGGGCAGGAAACAATGTAACCCCAACTTGATAAAGAAAGTTGCCATTCAGCCCTTCTCAATCTAGAAATGTGAGAAATGTCAACATCATGGTCTTTTTCCTGACGCAAGTCAGTGTCAGCTCCAACTGCAGTTTCATCCCCAAATAAAAGGACCAAATCATTGTAATTTGGCAAGGTCTTCATTCTATATGCTCGTGTATGTGGATGAGCTACAGAAAGTGAATGTTGCTTGAAAAAAAAGGAGGAAAGTGAAAAGGAAAGAAACATAAGAGAAATAACGGTTTGTAGGTCTACCTTGATATAAGCATCCCAAGCATCATTATCAGCTTCAATTATTTGTTGTCTTTCATTCCAGCAAAAACCATTTTGTTTAAGGATAACCTTCATTTCACTGTAATACTTTAATAGTTTTTTCTATCGATGTCTTAAAACCCGTTTTCCATGCTGAGGACCAAACTTTGCATTGAAGGAGGCAAGGATTTATGTCCAAGCTTGTTTGTTAAATGTGTTATCAGCTTTGTTGCCTTTTACTATTTGGTCCAGCATAAACTCAATGAAATACTGATCCATAGCTGCAGTCCACTCAGTCCTTGGACATTCATTGTTTGATGGGTAAAGCTTTTCACTGCATCCCCTACAAATTAAGCAAATAGAATTAAATTACATATGCAGAATTTAGGCATTTTTATCTGATACTCAATTGGTCATCAGGTCTACGATTGTAAGATGCTCAGAAGCTACAATTGAATTTAAGAAGCGGCCAGCCTAACTTAAGACAGCGTATCACCTAGTTGGGACCATTTACCGTTTTAAAAATAATGTGAGGAGCTATTCTGCAGAAGTATGCTTTCTTATAATAAGCCACAGGCACAATATCAAAGTACCAACTACAAAAAAAGTACAAAAGGCATTAAAAAGAACCTCAATGGCTGCATATTAAGGTGAAAGTTGAACAGATATTCTCAATCAACAAGAAACCCAATCTGCATTGAGGCTCATGAAGAACAAATAAATAAATAAATAAATACAGACCCATGTTTGCCGTTTGGATTTCTTCGTCAAAGTCTAAATCATGATTAGATCTGCTGTATCTTCCATCTGCAGTGTGTGTAGCCATATATGAAGCACAAATCATTGAAATTCAAGACTGTTTTAGTCCTGTAGGATCATGCATCTGGGTGAACCTGCATGAACTTATGTTATTTTGGATTTATGGCATAGAGAATTACGTTCATATTATTGAACAGGAAAATACAAACCTTTAGGTAAGCATTCCGGACATAATCATCAGCTACTACTATTTCTTAAGTTTCATTCCAAGAAAAACCATTCTGACCAAGAAGATGCTTTACGTCATTGAATTGCTTCCATAAATTTGTATAACGAATTTTTAAGACATCTTTATCATACTGAGATCCAAATTTTGCATTGAATCTGCAAGCATGTCTGTCCATGCCTGTCTGTTGAAGGTATGTCCAATCCTGTTTCCTCTACGCACCTGTTCTAGCATACGGTCAATAAAATAGCGTTCCATTGTTGGTGTCCAATACGTCCTTGAACGATCATTGTTTGTTGGGATTTGGTTGCTCATTCCTTCCCTAATAAATAGCAAAGAAGATGGCCCAGATTTGAATGACAATATTAAGTCAGAATTCCAAGCCCATCTGTCAAAGTCAAATAGAAATCAAATACCTAATATATACAACAACAAAAAAAAACACATAAAAAGACAAACAATAGTTTGCTCACTAAAAATCAGTATGTTCATGTCATTGAAAGAGTAAAACCAATGTTAAAATAGAAGCAGTATGAGTAACTACTTAATAAAAAGTTACTCGATTAAAGATAAACTAGTGAAGCAACCCAGAGTAAAAAAGAGCTCAAAAACAAAGTTAAACATGATGGATCACCTTGTTACAGAACTTAATATACAATATTAAAAGTTGTAGAAAACACACACACATACAGAGAAGACACAGACATTTGGCATATTAGCAATCCAGGACATTTCAACATTAAATTTAACAAGTGATATTCGTATTATAAACATATAAAAGTCTCATTCACTTCATTGATATAATCTCCCTAACCAAAACCAAGTAAAACGAAAAATTATTATTAGTAATAAAAAATCTCTCTCGCTCTTAAAAAACTCTCCCTCTTTTCTTTACCCCTTTGTGCTGTTCTTTAAAGACCAAAGTATATATCCAGTGTACCCATTTTTTTAAAAAAACAGAAACAAAGCAAGAAGCAGCAGCAGAATTTGAATTAAAAGCTAAAAAAACCAATCTTTTTCTCCACAATCACTAAACTGAGAATGGTTATAACATAACGTAAACAAATTACTGAACTACATAGTACATAATTTTCGGAATTACAGATATTTTCTATGATCCTTGTATCACTACAAAACTACATTACAGACAAGACTGAGCATGAAAATTGATCATGAAATTCCGGAATAAAAAAGCAAGTGCAGAAGGGTGAGAAAGTTGAAAGCTTTTTTTACCTGTTATTGCTGTTAGTTATGGTTGATTCTGCTTTGCAATAGTTCGGCGCCTAGCAAACAGAGAAAAAGCGTGACAGGTGATGAGTTTAACCCTAATCCGGAATAAGGGGACAGAGTCGTGCTTCCTGTTTGGTTACAGAGCCAAAAAGAAACCTTTTGTAATTAATTAATTTTCTTATAGTTCTAGGGCTTCCGCTAGGGCTCCGTTTCCGGAAGCCCAACCAAGTCCAAATCAAGCCCAAACTCTGTGAACTGAACAAGTCCAATGCTTAAATAAGACTACCACGCATAGTACTAATTTTCGGCGATGTATAGAATTCACCATAGATATAATGTTAGATCATATACGTTATTAGTATTAATTATATTGAAAATAAAATTATTTAAAATAATAAATAATTACACACATTAATAAAATTATCATTTAAATACTTGAAAATTATGCTAATTACGAAATCACCCTCATTTTCATATCCATATTTGTTTTATCATAGTATATATAACTTTTGTATGATAGGATAGCTAATAGTTTGTAGTTGGGTTTGTCTCATGGACTAAGAGGTCAGAAATTCAAATTCAAATAGTCATCATTCCCTTTAAATATTTTCTATTTTAAAAGAAAACTAATCCTATGGATTGCTGTCCAAAATTTCTAGCGGAGGTCTTTGTTCTATACAACTCAGAAGTAAAAAGACCAACCAATTCATGGAGCAAAATGAGACAAAATTTACTGAACTGATTTTCCTCCCCACTGCTTTTGCACTAACGCATCTGGAAATTCTGAATCCTTCACACACTACTAAAATCAAAATATTCTGTATTGAAAGAATACAAAAAACCTTGTTTTGTTCATAGTCCAGCAGTTTGAGTCATGTGAGCAAATAATCTACAGAAAGGAAGATTGGAAAAGATAGGTGTAAAAATTATACATCGTGTAACCCTTTAAAGTTGTTTCTCTTTTCCGATCACCTGCACTAAATATTTCATTAGCTTTATCCTCCATGCTTGCACCAAGTAAGCTCTAACAGTATTCTTTTCAGATCCATTTGTCATCAAGAAATGACTTTGTTTGTATCAACATTAGTTCTTACGAGGGAGACCAACTCGATATTCTCATTTTCTGAAGTTTCAGTTTTCTCTTCTGTGCCTAAGATGTCACTTGGAAGTATGGAAGCATCAGGATCACCTTTGGGAACCAAAAATATAAGACAAAGAGGACTTACTCTCAATATGCTCCGGATTATAATGGCCAGCCACAGATTATCAAATTTTGTCCTAGTGACATCCAGTAAATGGAGCAGGAGTCCCCCTCCCCATGACGAAGAAAGAAGCCCGATATTATCAATTGACATTAGCAGAGCAAAGAAAGTGCCTTCAATTCCACGCGGACAAAGCTTGGAACTTAGCACAAGAAGCGGCATCCACTTGAGATTACCAATCATCCGAGAGACACTCTCATCAATTACAATAAACACATAATCTGGCATGCCAAATTTCAAGTTTAGTCGCAGCACCATTATCAAATCAAGCATTCCTGACAAACCAGATAGCAACTGACTCCAGAAAAGCACATCTCGGAACTGATGATCCTTCAGAAAATTTTGGTATAGTATTGCTCCCAGGAGAGATCCGACTGAACCAATAGAGAATATGAAACCAACTGTCTCCTGCACAACGATTTGGACACGGTGAGTTGTGGACAACATAAGCATGTGTATGATCTAGCAGTATAATCTATCAACAGACTTAATGATTGCACACAAATGCTTTCTCTGAACTCCAGCCATAGTTACTCTCAACCTGCTGCTTACAATTCCCTCAGGATATTTTCCTGATTAATTGTTGCTTGCAAACCTAAAATTGGTTCCATTATGGAGAATCATGATTAAGTGCTCAATTACTGGAGAAAAGATATGCAGAATCATATACCTGGGAGAAAGATGGACCCCCTTTTGAATCTGTATACCAGTAGAACAAACCTTCATGGATATTCACGCTCAATGCAAAGGATAAGTACATATATAAACATGGTCTCCACACACTCGGGAATTTCAACGTTGTCCACATAGCCTTACCGGCATCAACAAACTTCTGGTTTACCTGGGTGGCAAAGAGGACATTAGAATATAGGCGCAGCGTAATGAAAAGTGAACAAAAACTGAGAAAGAATACCTGTCTGTAATCAAAATTGGGCATTGGGGGTTCCTTAAGCATAATTCCTACTAAAAGTACCAGTCCAGCTGGGATGATCAGCAAACCAAATACTCCCTAACAGGGAAGAGAGAAAGATCTCTATAACATAAGCAATCTAACTTCATTTAAAAAAAAAAAAAGAAAAGAATAAAGAGAAAATGGTGGCATGGACAATGAACCTATACAACACCCAACCTTAGGGCCAATCAAGTGGATAAAGATACCACTGATAGAAAACCCCACAAATCCTCCAATCGATGAACTTGAAGCGCACAAGCTTTGCATGTCAGGTGCAAGTAAAGGATGAGTATTACTATTCTGTGCCACACAGGCATCTATGGTCACATCTGCTATTGCTACACCAGCACTTCCGGCTGTCAATGACAACAGAGCAAATACAAGATGCAGATTCCCATGCAATGACAACAAAAGCATGGAGATCACACCGAGCATTCCTGAAAGTGAATTGGAGGGAAAATGTCATGTTAACGAAGAGAAAAGTAACTTACATGAATATATGACAATCTTTTATGCATGATAGCACTTAACAAATGAGCAAAATAAACAGATTCCTATATTATAAGCTCCCCTGAGTGCTGAAGAAGGAAGAAGTTTGCAGACGTTCCTCCTCAAACATGTGTTGAAAGAATTTTCTTGGCTCATGCAATTAAAGCTATTCCAAATGTGTTTAAGAAAAGAATTGTCGCTTTCATCTCACTCGTTTCACAAAAATCGTATAAAAGCTTTTCACGAGGAATATGACGAACTCGAGAAGCTTAATCTCAATTCAAGAATAAACCCACAAGGCTGATGACCATGTTTAATTCTTTAGTAACCATAGACCACATTATGACATTGCTTGAACACATAAATAGGATTTTCTCATACTCAATCACCGAATTTAAGTAGGGAGTATAAATCTACCCTAACACATTTAGGTAATAACCGGATAAATGCATCATTTACTAACTAAAGCATCTGCAATACCGCAAAATGAGATCGTACCAAACTAAATTGACAAAGGATGAGCAATCCAGAGCAAAATTATAGTGCATAATTTACCAGCTAAAATGAAATAAGGCCTCCTTCGGTACCCCAGAACGGGAAGCACATCCGTGAGCAGGCCCCACAGAGGCTTGACAAGCCAAGGAATTGAAACGATTCCTTGATAAATTTGCGACTCAGAAGGCTGCACCTTTTGTACATCTTTCATGTAATACTCAGTTCCAACACGACTAAAAGCTCCACCAAGTCCCTGGCTTATTCCATAAACAGCCAACACAACAAGCACGAAACTCCAATGCGTCTCATCGGCAAGCATTTTGAACCAATCAATTGGAGAGCAAAAAAAGTCACAGAACCCTCTTCCGGGTTCATCTTCCTCCACATCCTCACCACCATAGGCTTCCAAATTCTCATCCTCGACCATCCCTCACTTTCCAAAATGAATTAACAAGAAACAACAGCAAGAACCTCCTTCAGAAAATCTATCTTTTCTCAACTGGGTACCTTGCAATCAGCTGAAGTTCCTCAAAGAAATCTTGAAGTTCCAATCTTTAGCACATCAAACACAGTTTCCCAGATGAGCATTTCCCTCCACAGTTGCCATGAAATTATCAAAAAAATCTTCATCAAGAATTGAAATTTGGCTACAAGGCAAACACTACCAGCTATGCAAATCCGTCGTCCCTGATCTGGCCTTCTTTAACTCAAAAAATGGCCCGTCAAAGAGTCAAAAACACCTCAACAAAATGCGTCTAAGATCTGATTAAAGTCCTGTGAAGATTCAGTTCACACGACAAACCTGATTTTTCAAATGAGGGTAGTTCGAATGCAAGAGAAGGAACTCTGGTTATCTAATGCTACATTTGACCAAACCATACCCAAAACAAACAGGATTATGTTTTATTTACAGGATGTAGATTTTAGTAGGGTTTTAGCTGGATAAGAAAAAAAAAAAAAAAGCAATATTCCTTTACGGTAAATACAATCAATTGCCAAAAAGAAGTTGTAACTTATGATGTGATCTTTAGGCTAAAGTCTTGTATTATTGGTTAATTAAAATGCTTAATTTAATGTTATCGTAGAGAATAAAATTGTGACGATTTAAGATAATCCTCGGTAATCCTAGCAATGAGAGTGACACGTTGCAATGGATATATTAATTCCTACCTATTTGTAGCCTGTCTGAAAAAGGTTTTATTTCCAATGATAAGAGGAGAAGGGTAAATCACACAGCCAGTCTTTCAAGTTTCATGGAAGTCCATCCACCTGTATAGTTAAAAAGAAAATGCAACAATTAGTCTAAATTGTCAAATAAATTTGCCCTTTTAAAAAAAAAAAAAAAAAAAAAAAACACTTCTCTGGATTATTGGAATTAGTGGTTAAAAGAATTAATTTATCAACTCGACGTGAGATGAGTTTTAAAAACCCCCAAAAAGATATTAATCTTATTTAATATGTAAATAATATAAAAATTATATATATATATATATAGAGAGAGAGAGAGAGAGAGAGAGAGAGAGAGAGAGAAGCTTGCGAAAATTTGGAGAGGCCGGTAAAGAAGTCCAAGTGGGTGTTTTTTGTCCAGGAAATTCCATGGTTGCAATTGTTCGATTGTAATAAGATCGAAAGGATGACTTGACTTGGTTTGCACGTTGTGTTGATGACAATTTATTTGGAATCTTCAGCGCAGAAAACGTTAAAAATTTTGGATTAAGTGACAGCTTCGAAATTCGTATATTTTATTACAAATTTGATTCTTATTTGATTAAAATACTAAAACTCTTTTATTGCTTTTGGTCCAAATTGATTAAACATCAATCTACACTATGATGCCCTTCCCACTTCTCAAATTTTCCTTAATATTACTCCTTTATGCTTAAAAAAATTGAAAATTTACCTGGTTGATGAAATTTTATGGAAGACGTAGCAATCATAGAATTTACATTTACTTGGGATTCACTATCTATAAAAGCAAATAGCAGGTTTTGATGGTAAAGCTTATCAAGGTCCTTCCGACCTAATGGTTTTCCTGGCATTAATGGCCTTGGTTTAAGCCCCTCAACAAGATAATTAGAACCTCTCTCACGAAAATCACCGTAATTGGCTTGCTTCTTATTGTAGAAAAATGGTTAGGTAACCAACTGGATTTGGTTGGTGAGTACAACTGAGTCATGATTACTCCCAATAAATCAATCAACTACAGTTCCTTATCCTGAACATGCAGGCTGCTATGCTGCAATGAGTGGAAAATAGTCAACTAGTATGACACAACCTAGGATAATACAAACAAACAAAAGAACGCACAAAACATCATAGGCCACAATTTTCTAGAGCTAATTAGCGGGGATTCTCCACTACTTTGAATGAATATTATAATTAGATTAAATGACTGATCTGCAGTCCAAAGAATTCTCAGCAAAAGATAATGCACTGAGAGAACTACAAACAGACTCACGTGAAGAACTCTTCTTCCTTTGTCAATCTCTCCCAGTACTGATTGTCATATTCCCATTAAAATATCATTTTGGGGAAAACTGAAATTTGCATCTCTATCTCTTTTTTCAGATGTATAACAGCAACTTAATTTGTGGCAATTTGATTTCTTCCACGACTCAACGTTTGATTGCAGCAGTCAAACTTGATTTCTTCCTCGGCTAAGTGCAACCTTGATTGCAGCAGCCAATGTGTCATTTCTTCTCAGCCGAGCAATTTGCTCCCAAAAGCACATTCCACACCTGAAAAATCCAGTTTCTGTCTCGGTAGGTATGAAGCCCAACTTGGAGACAATTAGCAATCATTTCCAACCCTGTCAACTACAAACCAAGAGTCACAGTAAAAAAACTCTCCCTTTAGCAACAACCAGCAATAGGAAGAAATGGATCCCTTCTTGGGGACATTGGTGCACAACTCAAATCCTCATTTGCTTTGTAGTAAAGCATTTTCTGCACGTAGAATATCATGTAACACTGTGAAGCTCTCACAATTGCTTCATCAACCTCCGTAATCCATGCATCATCACATTTGTACCACTGATTTCTCAAGCGAAGATAAGTCAAATAGTGTCCTGATTCTAGCATCCCAGAATGAGTGATCACAGCAAAAATCTCAAATTCTGCAGAGCAATCTGCTTCATCACTCTCAAAAGCAAACATTCTATTTCCAAACCTGTTTCTGACAATTGAGGATGACAAATATGCTGTCATATCTAAGGAGAATGGAAACTGCAAATGCCAATCAATTTTTTGCAACATTTTTTTAACTGGAGAGTGCTCAAATCTTTTGATATGTAAAGACAACACTAGTGGGAGCCTTCTCACTGACATTTGCTTAAATGAATCCCGTTTGTCTTGACAATTTTGACAGTAAAGTTTCTGGTCTGATCCCAACTTCTCTGGCCTTGTGAACAAATCCAAACAGGCTGAAAGAGTACATTTGCCTGAGTTCTCATTTGATCTAACGGACTTGTCAGCTACATATGCAGAAGACAAATTACTTGTATCCATGTTGAGAGAAATGTCAAGACAAGGGTCGTACGTTGTAGAAGTAAACCCACAGGTCATGCAAGTGACATCGGATCTCAACATCCCTGAGAAAACCCTATGAGCAATACACTGGCAATCTCCGTTATCTGCACCCCAAAAAAAAAAAAAAGAGAAAGGAAAACCCACATTTTCAAATGAGGTAAAAAATAAATATTATTTACTATGTAAAATATACCCCATATACCGCTAAGTGTTTGATTTTGACAATTAATTAATATAACCTGTGAGCAACAACAAGGCCCTAACTCAAACTTATATAATCCCCGTCTAGAATTCTGAAACATCTTAGTACAAAATTATCAGTCACAAATGATAACTATAAATTAAGGTGACACATCTAGTCAATTACTCATGGTTCCCCTGGTTGTGCGAAAATAAGTATGCATATGGCACCTGAACATATGAAATCGGAAATTATAGGATTAATATAAATCATAATCATAAAGTTGAGAGCTGTAGGATTACCATTAGTTGGGGTTCTTCCATTTCCTTCTTTGTCATGGATCCCATCTAACAATGAAATGAAGAATTCATGAGCATCCTGCTGTTCGTAACTAGCTAGGTTTGCCGAATGCTGCCACCAACTTCATATAGAAACACAGAATTGCATTACTAAAGCATAAGTTTGTATCCTAAACATCTGGTGAGAATATCAAATGGAAGCACCTACGAAGAGATCTATCACCACACTGAAAATATTCCAGCAATTCCCCAAAAATTAAAGAGGACTTCTGATTACATTCACACTACCAACCAGTCCCAACATTAGATAATGACAATTCTGTACACATTCGCAGAACATCACTCCAATTTGCAGTTCTTATGAAGAGCAGAGGTGAATCTTATAACCAAACAATGTGATTTGTAAAAGGATGATCACTCGATTTGAAAAACGGACAGCTTAGATCCTTTCAACAGGCAGACGTATATCTTTTGACATGATTCAATCTATACAAAAAATCAATAGATCATTATATTGAAACTAAAGGATGCATATCAATAGCAGACCTGTAAAGAAACTGAGCCGGGCTGTAAGGAGTCCGATCCCCAGAATACACAGCAGAGAAAATAACATCTATATCGCACGCCAAACACAACCGATCTGATGATCTTTTCCCACAAGCTTCACGGTCATGTCGATCACTCAAGAAGTAATTCCTGAAAGGGGGTGCATGAAGCAATGCTTGCAACACAGCATTCATGAAGCAAGTACTGCCCAAATTGTTTAATCCTCTCAATCCCAATGGATAACATGATTTTTCCCTTCGATCCCTCATCAAAACCAACCGTTTAGACTTTTTCACATCCAAATCCATCAATGAATTCAACTTCCTTCTTTTGCTTGATCCCCTCCTCAAACCATCAACAACTGTAGTATCTGTATCATTTGGCATGTGCATCATGTTTTTGGACACCACAACCTTGTCAAAATCAGGATCATAGACCTGATCACTGCACAAACAGCAATAAAGCTCTGTTCTTTCAATGTCAACAGCCACGTCATGATCAGTCTCTAACTGGGAATGCAAAAAGGTGTGGCTTGAACATGAGATTGAAGAGCAAATCAAACAAAGAAAAAATCTTCCTTGATACCCATAACAAAAACTGCACCTGGGTATCTTTGTTTCGCAATTATAAACGCTGGTTCTTCCATTCGGGGTGGTTTTAACGCAATTCTGGATCAATTTATAGCCACTGAAGCCATGTTTGAGCTTGTAATCAGCAAGATGCTTGCAAGGTTTTGGATTTGTGTATAAAGGATTTCTTGTGGCCATATTGATAGAGATTGAAAGGAAGGTTATTAATTTGTGATTAAATAAATAAATAAAAGACAGAAAGAAAGAAAACAATTATCAGATCAAATTAGCAATATATAAACAAGAAATGATTGTGAAGTTCTGATGGAAAAGGATTCTGTCATTTCATGACAATAAGAAGCGAAATTGCGCTAGGGATCTTAATTTGGATGTGAAGGAAGATGGGATTAGGATTAAAAATTGATGGTTTTTATTGATTTAATGAAAAAGAGAGGAATTGCACAGAGGCAGGAGAAGGTGGGTTTTGTACGAATAGACCGACTTTTGTGGTCCCTTGGTTTCTACACTAGCCATTACCAAAAATAAAAGTAATTCTTTTCACTTAATCAGGACCGATAACTCTATTGATCAGTGGAATCCTGATGTTGGATGCTGCGGAGATGGATGATTAGTGTATTGTGTTAGAGAGAAGTAAGTGTGAGGGTTACCTCATCTGATTATAATTTGATGCTAGCCGAAAGGCTAAGAAGGGAATGGACAATGTCAGAAGCTTCTCACGGTCACTAAAAAAACCAATCAATGCTTTTTGACATTCACTGGGCCGTTAATGGGCTTCTTAATGGTACCCATGTATACATTAAAATAAAGGGAGGAGCCGAATGCATAAATTCTCCCTTGAAGTTATCGGGTGCCCTCTGACCTTGTAAAGTCAGATGTTGTTGCATGAGTGAGTGAATTAATTTTAGGGTTTAATTCGACCCGTTGATTTATTTATACACGACTCAAAAAATTTTGACATCATTTCATTATAATTTAAATTATTGAGTTTTTAAAATGAAAATAATATTTTTTACAAAAAATATTAAATTGTGAGTAACTGATCCTTTTTGAACCTAAAATAAAAAGAAAAAAAAGAGAGATCTAAAATTGACGCTTATCAAATTCAAATGCTTGTTTGTCACTTTATGTGTGTAAATAATTCTCTTATATTTTATTAGAGAAAATATTAAAAACTCCTGGATTTTGTCACAATACACTATAAACTCTTCCTGTTTGGCATCGTTAAATTGACTAATCTTTCGATTAGTTTTAAAGACTTCTTTTTTATAGGCGGAACCAGGGAGGGCTGGCCTCTCTGGCCACCGACTAGACATGGAGGAAGGGTTCATGGCAGGAGGTTCAACCCCTGTCATGGTGAGACAAAAACCAGGGGAAGAGGGGCTGAAGGTAGAAGAAGACTCCCTCCGCAAAAAAATCGTTTTATTGTTTAAGAACAAATGGGACCGTTTTGTAATAACACAACAAAATAAAAATACTCTTCAAAGAGCCCCTCTTTCCCTTCCTCTCTAACGATCCCCTCTTATCACTTCCAAAACTTTTTTTATTTATTTCAATAATTCATCTTTGACTTTTGTTTTCTTTTTTTGCTTTTCATTTCATTTCTTTTATTTCTTTTCTTTTTTTAAAATAATAATTATTATTATTATTATTATACTACAATATAAAATTAAATTTCTCTATTCATAATTAAATTAACTTTCATAAAATATATAAAATTAAATTAAATCTCTTAAACAAAAATATAATATCTCACTTTAATAATTAATATTAAATTTTACTTAAATCAAATAATAAATTATCAATAACTAATTATTTATCATGACATAAAATATATCTCATAAATAATTTGATATCTCAAAATTAATAAAAATTCTTCTCACATAAATAACTTTATTTCTCATAATTAAATACTTTAAATTAAATTTAATTCACATAATATTCTTAATTAAATCAACTTAATCAATAACTCAAATAAACTTAAATAACTTAATATCCTTAATATAAATTAATTCAATTTCTTAACTATTTACTTAACTTTCACATAATGTAATTAACATTAAAATCGTTTAAATCATATATTAATATTAACTTAAAATAATTTTTATAATTTTCTTAAATCTCAATAAAATTCGTACTTAAATAATTAATTTTATAACTTTAAAGTTCTTTAATTATTAAATATATTTTCTTTATATATACTCATCTTAAAAATATTAAATATTATTTTGTATTTATTTAAATTTAATTTCTTAAATATGAAATATTCATTAAATATAAATCTTTAAACTTAATTCATAATAAATAATATAATCTTAATTAAAATAATAATTTATTTAAAATAAAATCATTTATCTTTAAAATATTTAGATATATATTAAATAATATTATTAAACACATTAAAATATATTTAATCACCATTAAATTTTATAAATATATACATAAATATAGGAAAAATATTCTTAAAATAATTTTGATCACCGAAATTTACTAAAACTGGATTCTGAACCTTACAAAATGCTCCACTCTCCCATCAAAAAAAAATTTCTCCTTTACCCCCTCTTCTTTTGCTACCCATCTCCTTCTCCTCTTCTTGTCATTTGTTGTCACTACTAATCACCAGCAACTTTAAGTAAGTAGCCCCTAAAATTAATTTTTAGTTCTACCATTGTTAATCAAATGCCAAAACTTAATAAATCTTTTAAAACCCTAATTACCCTTTCTCCTTATTTTTTCTTTTCTTCTCTTTCCAAATATGGCCCATTTACTATTCAATATTGATCCCTTTTGTCTCTCTTCACCGCCTTCCCATTTCCTTCTTTCATTTTTCTTCTTCTCTCCCAAGGCACAGTACATTCACTATCAGTCCTTCTTTCCTATTCGCCATTCATAATCATCCATTTTCCTTACCCTTTGTTTGGATGAGAAAGGATAATAATAAAAAAGGAAGGGGAAGGGAGGGGAAGTGTACAACACTTACTTTCCATTGTTTGGGAGAGGATGAATAAAAGTGTAATTAAAGAAAGAATAACTATTGAAAATGACAAAAATAAGGAAATGTAATTGAATTTCTATATTTAAAATAGAGACAAAATTGTAAAGTTATTTTTCTTCTTTTTTAATTTTAGTTACCCTTCCTTACATTCTAATTTGGGGCGTGAGTAAATTGAACATTAAAAGGGTAAAGAAGGGTAAGGTTACTTTTTCCTTCCATTTGCTACACTTTTATTTTTTAAAAAAATTTTCTCCCAAGTAAGGGTAAGTTTGTACCTTATCTACCCTTTCATTAGTTGCCCCTTCCTGCACTCCATCCAAACAGGCTATTACTGTTTGCCCATCCCTTCCTTTTGGCCATTCACAGTCGTTTTTCTCCTATATGTTCACCATTTGCCATTCGTGGACCCCCTTCCCTCCCTTTCCCATTCACGCCCCTCCAGTCCCTCTTTCTATTAAAGAGTGACACTCTCTCTACACAAATTAATGTTGTATTAAAGTGTATAAAATGGTGATGAGGTGACTAGTACTTTAATTTTTAAAAAATTGTCACCATATCTCTTTTTTACACCTTCGCAAATCCTCAACTAATCCCTAGTCAAAACCCTATAATTAAATCACACATGTGAATGTCAAATGCTAGACGATGACTGACAATGCCCGATGTCATCATGACTCGGAGAGTTAGATGGACAAAATTTAGTACTAAGAAAAACAAATTTGAATGCTTGAAGTTTTCTTTCACCACATTATAAGGATAGGATAGAGTGAAAAGAGGATGTCGTGATTATCGATACAAGTGATACTAGTAGTGTCTTTGCTGCCATTGTTGGATCTTTCCCTCAGTTGCCATTATCATCGAAATGACATCGTTCTTGTGGTCGTTGGTTTGTTTGGTGTTATTTTGGTCCATGGGAGGATTATTACGATTGATTTTGTGTTTTATATTTAAGAGATGTGGTGTCCTGGACTAGTATGATTTGCGTGTATGAGAACATAATTATTTGATGAGATTATAGTTATATTTCTTTATGATAAATATTGAGCCAAATATTACAACTTTTGTTAGTGTGATATAGTTGCTTATTAGAGAAATATGAATTTGAGTGTAAGGGGATAATTTTGATATTTTACATGAAATAGATGGAAGGAGTAATGAATTTAATGGTGCCAAAACTGATGGATAAAGTAGTGTACTATGATAAAAGCCAAAGGGTTTATAGTATTTTACTCATTTTTATTATTTCAAATTAATTTTGGAAAAACACACACATTTAGTTTATTTTCTTAAAAAAATTTGAGTAAGTTAATACTTGAATAGACTCATTTATACCCCTAATCATATCTCATAAACTTTTCTTTAAGTAATTAATACAACAAATGAAAAAAATATATGTAAATAATTAATGCAATAAATAAAATAAAATTCGCAAAGAAGAAATAAAAAAGAAAGATGAATACTTTCAAAAAGGAAAGGTGAAGGATGGGCTATGAGGGTATTTCAATTTTTTTAAAAGATGTTGCTACATTTTTTAACTTAATTGACCAAAAAAAAAAAGAATTGTTTGTTAATAGAAGGATTTTTAAATATAATGGTCAAATTAAATAGACATTCATATGATATTAAAAACAAATTGATGAGTTAATGAATTGTAACAACTCATAGGTAAGAGTGCGTAAAATCAAATTGAAATTGAAAAACTGAAGTAAATTATTTGGTTTGATTCAATTAGATTATTTTTCTAATTTAGTTTAATTTGATTAAAAATAGAAAAAATTATTTTCAGTTTGATTTATATAAATGATATTCTAATGGATTGAATAAATCGATTTTATAATTTCATAAAACTTTCAAGATCTTTTAATTAATTTATCCTAATACAAATAAATTCTAAATACCTAACTAATTTTAACGTATGTTTGATTTATCTATTATTGGTTATTGATTACTATTGTTATTTATTGATAATTGATTGTTAATAAGTGTTTAGGAGAATTATTATTATTTATAAATATAATTACCAATGTAAATATAAAATTTAAATAAATATATATATTTTAGATTTTAGATTTTCAAAAATAAATAATATATATTATCTATTAAATATTTTTTAAAAAATTATAAATTAATTTTTTTATATTCCATACCTTAAATATTAATCATGAATATAATATTAATTATAATTAAATAATTAAATAATATATTAGATATAAAAAATAGTAATGAAGTTAAATAATTCATAAATAAATAATTTATTATTATTAAATATGAATAATACTAAAATATATATTGTATTAGAGTTGGCGTAGAAAATTAAAGATATATTTTTTATTTGTAAAAGTTTATTAATATTGAAAATTAATAAAAATATATATATTTTAATTTAAGTTGTTAAATAGCCTCCCATCTATTATGAGTATGTTTGTTTTTCCTTTTGAAAAAATTTTGTTACTTTTCAATTTGCAATAGGTGCAAATGATGTATTTAATTAATGTAATATTTCATTTCGCAAAAAGGAATTAATAGTTGATAAGCTGTATAATAGCTCCAATTAAAAAAATTATATAATTTTTTTTACTTTTATTGATAGTTTATCTTGGAATGAGTGACAGATGATGCAACCCAAAAGAAAGGAGGCGAATTGGGTTGTCAATAAAAATAAACACAAACGTAACAGAAACAAACAAACACAAATCAAGTACACAAATTTTATAATTGATTCAACAACATACCTTCTCCATTTCCCCAAATTTTCATTTAGGCTTTTCTATTCTTGTTTAAGCTCAAAAACAAAACCTTCCCTTTTTCTGTCTAAAGAAAAACTTTTTCTTTTACAGGCTCAAGAATAACATTTTCCTTGATATTTTTCTAGGCACACTACCAACCTTTACAACTATTAGTAAGGATAGATTTACGTAGTGTCAATGTCTCTTAATTAGGCAACAAATACACTTTTAATACTCAAGAAAACATATTATCAAAGGAGTAATAAAAACAATCTCTATTCTACCTAAATACAAAAGCAAAATCACAAAAGCTTTACACAATGAATTACAAACATGTTCTAGTTGTTTTCAAATATTCACTAACTTTCTAACCTCACTCTATTCTTTAAAAACGCTCTTTATATACCCAAGCTACAAAATTAGTTGTTAGAACAATTGATGTTCAGCCTGATAACCTTTTTTTCAAAACTAACCGTTAAGTGAAACAACACCCGTTATTTCTCATCAACACCCATTGAACTTATAATGGATAACTCTAATGTCGATTGTCAATCTTCCAACCTCATTGATCTCAACTTCAATGCTCGTTGGCTCATGATCAACGCCTGTTATGGATTTCCCAAAAGTATGCAGTTGATGCTCTGTTTTTTAAACTCTTACAAACACACTTTAATGCCCATTGAGCAATTCGCAATGCCCATTGGAAACTCATTCAATGCCTATTGAGAATGGGCTAACGCCTATTTCGAGTTCCAGATAGCTCAATTTGGGCACTTTTCCAATACCTTTTGTAAATATGCAACGCCCATTACTAGGTCTAGATCAACGTTCGTTGCGAGATTCAATGTACACAGCCATGCCTGACCAATTGTCCAACATCCCAACGACTATTGGAGAATTTTCAATGCCCGTTAAATCATCCAATGCCAGTTGGAAAACCTTTAACGCCTAAAGCGAGGTCCATAATGTATAACTCGTCATATCAATTGTCCAACACCTGTTACGAGTCGTCTGATGTCCGTTGAATATTCACAACACCCGTTTGGAATCTCACAACGCTTATTGAATGTACACAACTACATCTCTTATATAAAAACTCTTGGAATCACACATTCTCCAAACATTCATACCATTTTCCCCCAACATTCTCTCATTAAAGGATATAAAAACACTAAAATACAAACATTAGAATTTTCAAGATTTTGTCATTGTTTTGTTATCATTCAAAACACAATATTCAAAGTGGAAAATGCATTGGGTTCACATGTTCTTTAAACATTTTCCCCTTGACATAACAGTTTATATTTTTATAATAAAAAGACAAATATATCATTAACTTTTTATGTCAGCTCTAATATATTGTTTGTTTCAATATTATTTTTATTTAATAAAATTACTTAATTAATTATTTAAATTTTATTACATTATTTATGTCTAATATATTATTTAACTGTTTCTTAATGAAATCACCATTATATTCATGATTAATATTTAATATATATATATATCATAAAAAGTTTAATTTATAATTTTTTTTAAAAAAATACTTAAAGGATGATTATACATTTTTTTATTTTAAAAATTAAAATCTAAATTATTTTATTTAAAATTTATTTTTTTATTAGTAATTATATCAACAAATAATAATTAGTAATAATAAATTTACTAAACACTTAATATCAATCACCAACTAACAATCACTAACCATCAATCAACAAATAAAATAAATAAACCCTAACTCCTATTTTGAAATGAATTAATGATGCTAACTAAACATATAAAGATCCTCCAAAAAAATAATATAAAATAATATTAAAAATTAATTCAAATCAAACTAAACTAATTACTAATTTAATTCTCAATTTTAATAATTTGATCAATCGGTTTGATTAAATTTTCAAAAGATTACTTACAACTATGATTATTTGACTAATAAATTAAAAATCAACTTAGTGAGTAGTTTGATTTAATTTTCATCAATTTTTAATATTATTTTTATATTTTTATTATTATAAATATATTATATATATATATATATATATTTAATATTATTTTCTGATTTTTAAATTGTTTTAATAATAATAGTTCAGTTCGAATCTATTTTTGTCTTGAAAAATTTTCAAGAAGCAATAACTTTTAAGTTCTATCATTTTCTTATTTTTGTGATTTGTCTTTATAATTTTTCTCTTTTATTAGTTCTTTTTTAGTGAGAGTTGTTGAGACCAAGAATATTCTTTATTTTTTTAGAATAACAAATCATGTATGAAATTCAATTTAAAATTAAATTAATCGAATCAAAGTTCTTGTTCACTAGTTTAGTTTCTGACAATTTTAATATAATTTTTAGTTGGATATGATTTTATATTTAATTTGATTATTGATTTAGTTGGAATCAAATTGATCAGATATTTATCATTGATATCTCTCTCTCTCTCTCTCTCTCTCTCTCTCTCTCTCTCACACACACACACACACACACACACACACACACACATATATATATATATATATATATATATATATATATTAATAATTATTATATTAATTATATTTATTTATTTCTTATGATGTGTAACTTTATATTATTTATATTAATCCTAATACAATATAAGAAATGATTTTTTTAAAAAAATT
>CATIWR010402057.1:0-76397 GCA_949677035.1 Omphalea diandra
ATATGATGATGAGTTATTTATGTTTAAATATTGTTACATTATTTGAGATTGAAGTATCATTATGCATTTACTTACTGAGTATGCAAACTCACTCTTTTGTATGAAATCTTATTTTAGGAAGAGTAGACTAAAGATTGCATCCAGTATACTTTTCGAAGTCGTTGTCTAGCAGTGTAATAGAGGTTGGGCTAGTATGCAGTCAGTTAGTATTTTAGTTTGATTATTCATGTATATTTTGTTATAAATAATTACTAAGTGGTGAACAAGAGACATAATGAAAAGAAAAAAAAAATTAATCAGGTCTTTTAAATGACAATGGATAGACTTAGAGAGAAATTTAAATGATTATTAAATGGGATGTCATAGTTAAGGTAATTGGTATTGGAATAATGGGTAAGAAAGGTTGCTCCCTTATTGATAATGTCTTTTTAATTAAAGGTTTGCAACATAATTTATTGAGTGTAAGTCAATTATGTGACAAAGGTAATAAAGTTGCCTTTGACCCTAAAGAATGTCGGGTTGCCACCTTAGTGGATAAAAAGGTAGTCTTTTAAGGGTGAAAGGAAAGGTAATTTGATCCTAGAGAATGTCGGGGTACCACATTGGTGGATAAGAAGGTAGTCTTTTAAGGGTGAAAGGAGAGACAATATCTACTTAATTGACTTAGACAATTTGGATAAACAATTCTTTAAGTGTCTTGTCTCTATTAGCAATGAAGCTTGGCTTTGGCATAAAAGACTTAGCCATACTAGCATAGAGCTTTTATAAAGTTTATCAAAATGAGAGCTAGTAGAGGGTCTTCCCAATATAAATGACAAGACATGTGGACCTTGCCAAATGGGGAAGCAACACCAAACTTCATTCAAAGGAAAAATTGTTATAAGTACTTCTAGACCTCTTCAACTTATCCATATGGACTTAATTAGACCCACTAAGAATGTTAGTCTAAGTGGAAAACATTATGCATTTATCCTAGTTGATAATTACTTTAGGTTCACTTTGGTATCCTTTCTTACTAATAAGAATGATACTTCTAATGCTTTCAAAAGTTTTACCAAAAGAGTTTAAAATGAAGAAAGTTACTTCATTTCTTTTATTAGGAGTGACCATGGAAAAAAATTTGAAAATGAGTCTTTTGAAAATTATTATTTAGAGAATGAGATTTCTCATAAGTTTCTATTCCTAAAACACCATAACAAAATGGTGTTGTAGAAAGGAAAAATAAGACATTGATCGAGATGGCTAGAACCATGCTCAATGAGTATTTTTTGCCTAATTACTTTTAGGCCGAAGCCATCAATACCTCTTGTTATATTACAAATCATGTTTTCAAAAGACCCATTTTAAATAAAACTCCTTATGAGCTATAGCTTTCATACCTTAGAGTTTTTCGGTGTAAATGCTACATTCTTCATACCAAGGATAACCTTGGAAAATTTGCTTCAAAAATTGATGAAGGCATCTTTCTTGGCTACTCCACCTCTAGCAAAGCCTTTAGGGTATTTAATAAAAGTACTATGTTATTGAAGAGTCTGAATATTATATTTGATGAATCCAGTAAATATGATATTGGGAAAAGCTTTTTTATTGATAATCTTATAGGTGACTTCGAGAAGTTGAAACTTGATTCAACTCCAAAGGAAATTGTAATTAATATTGAAGATAACAAGCCATCACAAGAAGTTGAGGAATCTCAACCAAAACAAGAAGAAAAGCACGCTTAAAGACTATCTATGGATTAGAGATTCTCTAAGTACCGCCCTAAGGATCTTATAATTAGGGAGACATCTAAAAGAGTAATATTAGATCTCAATTACATGCATTAGATAATAATCTTGCATTTGTTTCTCTATTTGAGCCAAAATTCCTAGTGGAGGTTTTGATGATGAGAGCTGGGTGATTGCTATATAAGAGGAACTCAACCAATTTGAGAGAAACTAAGTATGAGAACTTGTTCTTAGGCCTAAGAAATAATCGGTTGTGGGATGCAAATGGGTGTTTAGGAATAAGTTAGATAAGCAAGGTTCTATCACTAAGAACAAAGTTAGATTGGTTGCACAGGGTTACAACCAAAAGGAAGGCATTGATTATGATGAAACCTTTACCCCCATAGTAAGATTTAAGGCCATTAGGATTTCTTTAGCATATGCATGTCACATGAATTTTAAAGTTTTTTAAATGGATATGAAGAGTGCTTTTTTTAATGGTTTCATTGAGAAGGAAGTCTATGTTGAACAACCTCCAGGTTTTTAAGTCTCATGCTTTTTCAAATCATATTTTCAAATTAACTAAAGCCTTATATGATTTAAAATAAGCTCTAAGAGCTTGGTATGAAAGACTTAGATCATTTCTTTTACAAAATGATTTTGAAAAAGGCAAGGTTGATACTACTTTATTTGTAAAAGGACATAACAAAGATTCATCACTGTATAAATATATGTTGATGACATCATATTTGGTACTACTAATGAATCTCTTTGTAAAGAATTTGCTATGTGTATGACTAGGGAATTTGAGATGTGCATGATGGGTAAGCTCAAGTTTTTCCTTAGTCTTCAAATCAAGTAAACCAAAGAGGGCATCTTTATCAATCAAGCTAAGTACATAAAGGATTTACTAAAGAGGTTTGGCATGGATGAATGTAAAGTAGCAAAGACTCCAATAAGTGCAACTACCAAACTAGACAAAGATGAATCAAGTAAGCCTATTGATGAAAAGAAGTATATAGGTATGATTGGTTCTCTCCTCTATCTTACCATATCTAGACCGACATCATGTTTAGTGTTTGTTTATGTGCTAGGTTTTAATCTTGTCATAAGTAATCTCATTTGAATGTTATGAAATGAATTCTTCAGTATTTACATGAAACATTGAATTTAGGATTATGGTACCTTAGGAATTCATCTTTTAGTCTTCCTAGATATTTGGATGCATATTATATAGATAGTTTGTTAGATAGAAATAGCACTTTTGAAACATGCTAATTCATATGTGAATGTCTAGTTTCTTGATTTAGCAAGAATTAAATTTTGTTGCCTTATCCACTGTCGAAGCGGAATATGTAGCAACATGTTATTGTTGCACTTAAGTTCTTTAGACAAAACAACAACTCAAGGATTATGGCAAAATTATTGATCACATTCCCATTAAATGTGATAGCACAAGTGTAATAAATCTTTCAAAGAATCCTATCCAACATTTAAGAAGCAAACACATAGACATTAGACATCATTTTCTCAGAGATTATGTCCAAAATGGTAATGTGGTGTTGGAATTTATTGACACCAATTACCAACTTACGAACATTTTCACTAAACCTCTTAATGAAAAAAGGATGAACTTAATCAAGAGAGAACTATAGATGCTAGATAGAAGCTCTCTAGGGTGAAAATTCATCTTACTATATGTATTCATTCCTTTTTATCAACGTTGATTCATTGGTTGATATGATTGATAATAGTTTGATAACTTTGTATGTTCAAGGGTTTGGATGTGTTAATTCATAGTGAAACTATGCTTTTCAACATCAAATTGCTTAAATTAATCCTTATAACATTAATTTGATCACATTTAGTATGGGCCAATTCTTATTTCTTATTGTTTTTCAAAGTGTTTTGTAATTTACGATCGGTATTATATGTTCAACTCAAAATTTTGATGTCTGTCAATTTGCTACAGTGATTTTAGATTACCATCATGAAATTTTTCAAAATTCAAATTTTTTTACTGTTAAATTTACTAATTTCTAAGGAAATTTATCCATTACTTAGAGATTTTGTAATTAGCTATCGCAATAAGGCAGTTGCAACTGCAAATTCAGGTAACCACTAGGCCTTGACTGGTTTGATGATCAAACGATGTCCATTCCTCATTTAATGCATTTGTTACCATTTTCCTACCATTTTTACTTATTTCTCTACCTATTTAAGTCATCTTCACACTCTTTTATTCCACTTTTCTCATTCTCTTCATCAGTCATCATCTCTCTTTTTAATCTCTTTCAACTTCTCCCTATTTCAACTTTCATGGAACCTAAAAAGCTAACTCAAGCAAAAAAGGTTAAGGCAATTGCCCAATCTTAAAGCTCTCCTCCCCTTTATTTAATGAAAGGGATCACCAAAGAAGAAAAGGAGAGATTCAAAGCTAAGTTAAACAAAATCATCCAACTAAATAAAATTTTGTATACCTTTCTCCTTGAGTCTCTTAGCATCAAGGATGAGATTCATGCTTTCCTTTATAACCTTTGCTGGAATGGCTTCATATTCAAAGATGAGCTAGGATATGAAAAAGTTATTCAAGAGTTTATGTGTATCGTAACCTTGAGCCAAAGGCCTAAATCAAAGATAGGCACGTATGGGATGGTTTTTAGGGATCTTAGGGACTCTTATTTCATTACCTTTGCTCAACTTTCTTTTTTTTTTTTTAACCTTTAAATTTGAGATAACATTCCATTCGTTATATCTACACTTGACATCATTTATTCAGAATTTTATTCTGAAATCTCTATTAAGACCAAACATAACCCCAAATCCTTTATAGCCAAATATATCAAAACCCACACAAATTTGTTTCTTCATAGAATCATCACATTTTCCATCAATGCTAGGGGTGATGGAAATGAGAAAGTTTCACAAAAAGACATAACGTTTCTTTTCTGCCTCACCAAGAACCAACCGATCCAAACAGGGAGATATTTTATGGATCAATTAATCCACATGAGTACAAAACTAAATAGCTAATTTCTCCTCCTTTCTCATGTCACAACCATTTCTAGGTTTGTGGGAGCTTTGAATGAGGAAAATGAAATATTCCTTTCCAAGAAATATCTCCCCTCCCAAAACTTCCTTGACTTGCCCTACTTGATCAATTACAAGGCCATCCATCTTGACCCATATATGTATACCTTAGGATCTATTATGGCCAAAAATTTAGAAAATACTCTTGTTTCTAAGAGAAAACAACTATTGATTGAGGAAGTTTCCAAAGAACTCATTCCATCTCCAAAGCCAAAGGAAAAGCCTAAATCAAAATCTTCTTCCATTTCTCTCTCTTTAATTAACCAAAAATTGGATAAAGTGATGAGGATGCTTAAGAGAAGATTTCTTCTTATCTCTCACTTTCACAATGATTTAGTAGATCTTCAAGATAAGGTGGGTGCAATTCCTTGTCATCTTCTTGACTTTGATGAATTTGAAGATACCCAAGAGGAATAAGAAGATTAATAAGAGCAATGAGATGAGGCACAAGGAGGAGGAGATGAAGAAATTGGAGATAATGATGACAGTGATGACAAATCTCATACTTTCTAGTTTTATACTTAGGCTTGTAATCCTTTTCTGATTGTGTTCTTTTCATTTCTTATGTCTGGCCTAAGTTATGTGATCAAACATTTTTGTTTGACGTGTATTCTTTATTTTGTTTAATACAATCTATGTTTAAAGCTTGTTCCGTCTCTTATTGCTCAAATGTTATTTTTATTTGCATGATTATACTTATCCTTATAATTAAATTTGTCCTCTCTTTTTTATCTTAACAAAGGGGGAGAGTGAACTTGCATGTTATAATTAAAGGGGAACATTTCAAATGTTTGATTGCATTTTAACAAGTTTAAACTATTAAACATTGTTAACATTTCAACATCACATTTATGCATTCTTTATCCCTTACAAAATTAATCTAAGTTATCAAACTAAAAAGGGAGAGATTATTGGACTAGGTTGGTCAAGCCTAAGTCAATACTCTCTTTTGATATTGATAATGTAGATAAATATGTTCTAACATCAATTTCAAGTGTTGATTTTGCATATTTTTTAAATAGGATTGCATTAGAAGTTGAATAGAAGTCTAAGTCTCAAAGATTGCAAATGACATCCTAATTCATGGTCATGAATTAGGATATCACAACTGTTATCTTACAAAAAGATGAACCAAGTTGAAGTAGACAAACTCGCGGTGTATATTACGTTCACCATCATGACCATAAATTTTGTGCTTGCTTAGATGCAATCAAGTCCTCAACTAGAGTATGCCAAGTGTTCCAAGGAACCATTGAAAGATCAAAATTCACGAGTGCGAAATGCTGGTCGAGACTATGAATCGTTGAAGCAACATTTTTGTGTCAAATAAAAGAATTCGAGGTGATAGTCTCGTCTAATAGAAGTAAAATTACGATAAACCTTTGATCGATCGACATAACAACTTTATTATCGTGGGGAACCAATGGTTGTGTGCCGCGTGGACTAATCATTAGAGAGAAATAGGATTCTCTGCGCGAATCAAGCAATTTAGTGCAATATGAGAAATCATGACCACGAATGGATAGTCACGACTGTGAACACTGTCTAACAAGCATTTAATGGAAGATCTACCTAGCATACCTTAGAGATTTAGACATAGTTTTATATGTAATGTGTCTTTGATGGCTTATATGTAATGTGTCTTTGATGGCTATTGCCTATAAATACTTTACTAAATGGATTTCAATGCAAGAGAATAACATTTAATATAACAAAACTCTTGCAATTTTGTTTATCAACCTTTGTACATTTAATTTCTTACTTGTAAGTTATTATTGTTTAGTGTGAGCATTAAACACCACTAGGATTTGGGTTTCAGAGTTAGTCATTATTGTAAAACTCTTGTTTAAGTTAAGTGTGAGCTTGGGAAAACACTTGTAAGGTTGTGTGTGAGCCTTAAAACACAAAGTGTAGGGTTATGTGTGAGCCTTGAAACATAAAGTATAAAAGTTTGGTGTGAGCTTAAGAAACACCATTTAGTGATAGTGAAATACACAATTGAAAGAATTTGGGAGTGGATGTAAGGTTTGTTTACACCTGAACCACTATAAAGTCTTATGTATTCTACTATTCTCCTACTTCTTCTATTTCCTTCTAAACAAGCCTCTTTCTAAATTTTTAAATTTACCAATTCAACCCCCTTTTCTTAGTGCTTAAGGGCTAATAGAAATAATACAAGTTCAAAAGAAATTTTGAGGAAAAAGTTCATTTTATCCTTTATTGTCATTTTGGAACAAGTTTTGTGGTTTTAGTACTTTAGTAGAATTAAGAGTGTATAGGTATATCAAAATCGAGAGAAGAAAATATTTGTTTACAACCAACACATGTATGTTATAATATTAAAAAAACATGAAATGATGTACATAAGTTTTGGCCAAAGGCCAAAAGAAAAGTGGATCATTTAACAGGTGCTAACAAATGGAAATGAGAATGGAGTATACTACACCATGTATCAATTACACATGCACCAAACCTCAATGGGGAAAGGCTTTAAACAACCATATCTCTTTAATTGGAGTTCTATTTTGGGTGATCAAAGTTTTTATATAAACTCTTTTCATAAGTTTCTTATTAACACTTGATTCACCTTGAAAGGATGTCAGACATCGAATAAATCACTTGTCAAATTTTTGGTCATTGACATCTGATTCACCTTGAAAGGACACTAGGCAACAAAGAAATCACCAATCAATTTTTTGTCAAACTTTTGTTTATTATCGATTTCAAATAAACGGTAACTCATATGATGATGCCATTACTCTCTACTAACTCTTGGCAGAAAGATATATAAGATGACCATTGTTAATCTTCCAAAGGCGACTGGTGATGATCTTAAGTTACCATGTGTGGTCGTCTGATGGTAGCACAATATGTTTAAACATTAATTGATCCTAGAAAATCAAATTAATTGCCCTAATTATGATGGTTCAAGTTTCATGTGTTGGAGTAGGTTGGTCAAACTAAGTAAAACCTCTATTTTAATATTGGCAATATAGATTGAAAGGCTCTAATGTCATTTTTAAGTATTGCCCTTGCAAAAATTAAGATAGAAACTCATTGAAAGTTAGATAAAAGCTTAAAAAGCCAAGTGTGGAAAATGAATCCAAAGTTACAACCAAGAATCATAGGTTGCGATCACTAGTCATCAATTTTTAAGGAACACAAGTTCTAGTTTAGTTCTTAGTGCTAGTTGCAATAGAGTTAGCGATTGCAATCTTTAAAACTAGTTGCAGGGGATCTAGATGCTCAGCCAAATGAAGCAACACATCAAGAAGAATGTTGCCCATTCAAAAGTCCTCACTCTAGCTTTTGCATAGTGACTGTAAATTATGAAAATCCAAGAACTGCTAAGCCTAGTTCAGTTCATGGTGATGATAGTAGCTAGCCCTTCCATTTCACGATCTTACTTTCAATATGTTAAAAGGGACTTAATGGCTTGTTTATGGATTAACCAATGATGAAGTACCATGTGTAATTAGTCGTTAAACACAACTAAAAGTCAAAATTGTGACTCAGCAAAATCTAGAGCGAAAAATAATTTGTGACTGTGACTTTCTATCTTAACCGTCATTTTTGTTAACAAGCATTTAATGCTAGATTTTACCTCTACCTTTGAAGATATATAGATAGTTTTATTTGTAACTCTCTTTAGTGTAGGAACCTATAAATACTCTACCAAATGTACTTAAATGTAAGAGAATAAAAATTTATTATGGCGAAACTCTTGCAAATTTATTTCTCAACTCTCTCTCCTATTAATTTTTTATAGATGAGTTGTTAAAGTTTGGTGTGAGCCATTAAACACCATTGGTTTTGGGTTTTAGAGTGATCCTTGTAAAGAAAACTTTTGTATAGGTTAAGTGTGAGCCTTGGGAAAACACTTGGAAGGTTATGTGTGAGCCTTGTAAAACACAAAGTGTAAAGTTTGGTGTGAGAATGTAAAACACCATTTAGTGATAGTGAAATACCCAATTAATGAATTGGGGAGTGGATGTAAAATTTGTTAACCCTTAAACCACTATAAATATTTTATGCTATCTAATCTTTTACTATTTCTTTTAAACTTGTTTTTTGAATTTTGCCTCCAAAATTAAATTTCCTACCAATTCAACCCCTCCCCCCTCCCTTCTTAGTGCATAAGGGCTAACAAGTGGTATCAAAGCGAAATCTCATAATAAAGAACTTGCTAGGAGGCTCCATAAAGGTTGATCACTCCTTTGAGAAGTCAAATTTTGTATTTTATAAGAATACAAGAAAGCAAAGCATAAACTTGCCAAAACTCAATAATATTGATTAAAGATTAATTATTGATTCGTAATACAATGCTATGGCTTATATAGAGCCTTATAAAGAGAGTTTTCCTACATATAAAAAGGTTTAAAATTCCTAAACAAATATATATCTAAGTAATAATACATCTCAAATAAGATTCCTAACTAAATAAAGAAGAAATAAGTCAAAATTTGCTTAAAAACTAAAAAAACTAGAAAGCTCATGAGGTGCACTCCTAGATCGCATGATCGTGCACTACTATGATCTGCTCTGTAGCTAATCTTACCCTTGATGTGCAGTCGTGCATTTTAGCCATGCGCTTCCCTTACATTCTACCTGGAGTTATTCCTCGATGCATGATTATGCATTTTGGCTATGTATTGTCTTCACCTTCTACCCATTTGACACACGGCTATACATTTTGGTCGTGCGTTGATCTTTCATTCGTTAATTGACTTTCTTTTAATCCAAACCTTCCACTTGAGGTTCTTCCCATGTAATTAAGGTGTAAAAAACTTCATTTTGACCTGAAAAAGATCTTTTAATTTTCTCTTGTGCATCAATGATCAACCCTTACAACATTTCTTTCATTCTTTTGATCTTTCCCCTAATCATTGGACCTCTAATTCCTTATAATGGATCTTGGAAAGGTTTGCTAGTATATTGATCTCTATCATTCCCTCCCTCTTAGAAAGGATTCATCCTCGAATCACTTCAAATAAAGATAAATCAACAACTTTAAAAGTAGCACTAACATTACATAGTTTTATGGCAAATCAAGCTTGTAGGTGTTATCATTGATCCTCTCCAAAATTTAAGGTCCATCTCCTCTTGGTTGCAATTTAGATTTTTTTTTATATGAGAAATCTCTCCTTATGCATGTGGACCCAAACCCAATCTAGGTTTAAAGACAACCTTCATTCGCCCCTTATTAGCTTGTTTGGCATATTGTTCATTCTTTATTTTAATGTTAGCTTGAGCCTTGGCATGTAGGTCTTTTACAAAATCCACCTTTTGCTTGCCATTAAGGTTCACACCCTCATTAGTAGGCAAAGTTAAAATATATGAAGGAGTTAAAGGATTACAATCATAAACAACTTCAAAAGATGAAAAAGGAATGGTAAAAAACTAGATTATATGCAAACTCAATATGTGGCAAACACTTTTCCCAATATTTCAAATTCTTTTGAATGATAGTGTGTAACGAAGTAGTAAGTGTCCTATTAACTACTTCAGTTTGTCCATCCATTTCAGGGATGTGTAATAATAAAAATAAGAGTTTAGTTCCTAACTTACTCCATAAAGTGTGCTAAAAATAAGTTAAGAACTTAACATCTTTATCACTAACAATGGTCCTAGGCATGCCATGTAAACAAACCACTTCTTTAATGAAAAATCAATAATATGTGTTGCATCATTGGTTTTAAAACATGCAATGAAGTGATCCATTTTGTTAAACCTATCAAAAAAAACAAAGTTACTATCATTACCATTATGAGACCTTGGTAAACCTATGACAAAATCTATGAAAATATCGATCCAAGGTTAGTTAGGCATGGGTAAAGGGGTATACAAACCATATGGTTTAACTTTTGATTTTGGTTGCCTATACATAATGCATTTGTCACAAATAGATTGCATATCATGTCTCATATATGCCAATAAAAATGCTCATGCAACATGTCCAAAGTAAATCAAAACCAAGTAATTTAGTTTACAAAGAAGTAATACATACCTCCTTAATGCATCAACCATAATGTTTTCCTTCTCATGTTTGTACTTGATTATATAAGGAAACATTTCAATGAACTCTAACCACTTAGAAAGCCTTTTATTAAACTTGCCTTGGGATTTCAAGAAGTTTAGGCTCTCATGATCGAAATAAATGATGAATTCCCTAAGCCATAAATAATGTTGTAATGTTTGAAGATTTTTCATCAATGTGTAGAGCTCTTTATCATAAGTAGGATAGTTTAATGTCATCTCTTTAAGCTTTTCACTAAAATAAGCAATTGGTTTGAAATCTTGCATCAAAACAACTCCTATTCCAACCCTAAATGCATCATATTCTACTTTAAAAGTTTTGTCAAAGTTAGGCAACCACAATAAAAGTGCATTAGTCCATTTTTTCCTTAAGACATTAAAAACTTGTTCATACACATCATCCCATTTTTAAACAACATTCTTTTTGATAAGTTCATTCAAAGATGAAGCAATCGTACTAAAATCTTTAACAAACCTTCGATAGAAACTTGCTAAACCATGAAAACTACATACCTCATTCTCATTCTTAGGAATAGGCCATTCTCTTATTGCATTTACCTTTTCTTCATCAACACTAACACCTTACAAACTAACAATAAATTTAAGAAACATAGCTCATTGATTGGGTCGATGATGTCACTGTAGACACTTGGTTTGTCTGCGCTTTAGACCTAGTAGTGACCACCCATGTAAGTGCCTTATTTCTTTGTATTTATTGTGTCTTGATTGCATTACAAATTATACTTTTGAGAATTTTTTCCTTTTCCTCTTTCAAAATTCCTTATTTCTAGGCAAAGACAGTGGTTGATTTTATCGTCTCCCTAAATAGGGCCATGACGCAACAGACTCACTCTATGTAGGTTAGTGAAATAAAACAATGTATATATGCATGTTCATGGTTCGTGTTTTGTGTGTTTTATATCCTACATGGCTTAACTCTTATGCTTTTCATAGGAGATGATCTAGTGCCAGAATTGAGAGCTTAGGGAAAAAGATCAGTGCATACTAGAGGCGGAGACATAGATGGAACACTTAACCCATGCAGTTAGAGATTATGGTTATGTGGAGACAAATGGCGAGGCCAAAGATTATGGTTATGTGGAGGTAACTAAGCTCTTAAGAGCCCTAGTACATTTGATATATATTTGCACAACGATACTATTTATTGGGCAATTTGAAAGCCCTCCTTTTTAGATGCTTACTTAAGACATTTTAGGACAAACTGAGGTGGCATTGCCTCTATTTTTTTTTATCGAACTTTGATATTTTATATGGCAATGCAGAATTCTAGGTCTCTTCCACTGATTGTGTGTCTCTTAACATATGTTAATGATTCTTTAACACATATGTTTTACAAAATAGTTGTTTAAGCTGTAGCTAGCTTAAAAACCATAGGGAAGGCTGCTTTTTCTTTCTATATGAGGTGAGGACTATAAATCCTACTTGAAGGTTTGTACAGCCTATTGGAAGGCTGTATAGCCTTAGTCAGGGGTTGTACAACCCATGGGTCTAGCCTTTTTGCTATAAAAGCCCATTTCAAGCTCGCTCTATTCATTTATTTCCTTTAACTACCCAAATATGGCAAAAACTTTTCTAAGGTCTCTACCTCCCTAAGCTTGGTCCGACCTACCATATGCGAGTCTTTTTACTCTCTGCTACCTCTCTTTTATTCGTCTCAAGCTATATTTCTAGCGAGCAATTTATGACTTATTGAACTCCACTACCTATACCTTTCATTTTAGGGATACATAAATCTTTCCTCTGCTAGAGGAGTTTAGTGTTGTCTTGAATGTCATGTTACAGTAGCAGATCAAATTGCACTGCCTCAGCTTGATTACCTACATATGAGGAAGGTGGTAGAGTTGTTTGACTTGTAGTATGAGGAGGTACTTAGGTACACATTAGGTGGGAAGAAGATTCTCATGACTCATTTTATCACTCTTTTCCCCTCTAAGGGAGATGCTAGAGTAACTCAGGCTTGCATTGTAGCAGCAATTTTGATAGATGAGTATCTATTGAGAAGTGACAATGATAAGATCAATCTATAGATTTTACTACTTATGATGGGAGTGGAGTCGACACCTGTGTCGACGAATCTAAGTGAGACCATCGTGAGACTAGATAGAGTGGCTTTAGGTGTCAGCAATCCTTTTATAGGGAGTCCATTGCTACTTGAAGTATGACTTTTTCTTGCAACATCTTTCCTCGTGATAAACTTTCTTTTTCTTTATTTTTATTTTCTTCTTTTTATTGCCTTAACTTTTTCCTGGACTGCCCTTATGGATTTTTAATCTTGCGGGCTACTCATTTTTGCTTTTGCTGCCCTTTTGAGTTTTCAACCTAATGAACATTTTTTATTTTATTTTTATTACCTTTCTTCTTTCCTTTTTATTTTCTTTTTTTTTTTTTCAAGATATGGCTGCAAGAGAGGCTAACACAATATGGTGCAACACATCATAAAGATAGATGAGGTTCTTCTACATGAATCATTCCATCTGTTTGCCCCTAATTTACTAAAGGCTTTAGCCTTTACCTATTTTGAAAAGTAGTCCACTACCACTACAATGTACTTATGCCTCATTATAGAGGCCGGTTTGACTTCTTCAATTACATTAATGCCCCATGCTAGACAAATTTTGTAACTCGATCGGTGATAAAGTAGTCTCAAAATCTTTATTGTTAATACTTTTCCATTCATATGGGAACACAAACTTCTGTATGCACTTCCTCCATGACCTTATGGGCCTCTTCTTCAGCCAAGCATTACAAATGAATCACATAAGGTATTCTCTTATACATCACCCTATCATACACTATAAACTACGAAGATAGCCTCCAGATTACGTCTTTATCCTTCTTCTCAACTCCTTTTAAATATTCATTACCTTTTAACTACCTTTTATCTTGAAATACCAGGGGTGATTTTCCATTGACACTTGCATCACTTTTAGACCCATGTAACAAGTCTCAGACCAAAGTGTGATAACTGGCTTCATGGGCATCACCCTAGGCCCATTCCAAATAGATACCAAAATGGCCAAGCCATCAGCCTTTGCATTTTATTCTATTAGTAGATGATGAAATGCAACCCTTTAGAAATTCTACATCAATCCTTTCACATGTTCTAGGTATGGGGCCAAGCGTTCTTCTTTTATCTCTCACTCATCTATTATCTGTGAAAAGACCAACAATGAATCCCTAAACATCTCTACTACCTTAACCTTTTATTTACTTCAAGAGTTTTAGCCGTAACACACATGATTCATACTAAGCCATATTATTAGTCGCATTGTAGTCTAGCTTTTTTGGCTATCGAAAAGAGCTCTCTTTTTGGCAAAATCATTTATTGCTCCGTCAAAGTAAACTCTCTGCCCTAGATGTTCAATTGCTCTTAGCTCCTTATCTAGAAACTGGAGAGGCTCAAATTTTCCTTCTTCAAGGGATTCCTGTGCTAAATACTCTAAGACTGGCCATCTTTTGATCACCTTCTTAGCCACATACTTAGTATCAAATTTAGTCAGCATGATTAACAACTTTGCCAATCTTCCCATCAAGGGGGGAACCTTGTATAGGTATCTAACCGTGTCTAGTTTCAAAATCACCTCTACAACATATGATTGAAAGTAATGCCTTAGCTATTTTGTTGTTCAAACTAGTGCCAGACATGCCTTCTTTATCTAATTATACTTCTCTTCATTAGGCTACAACTTCTTGCTAAGACAATATATTGTGTGCTCATTCCCTATTTCATCTTCTTGAGCTAACATCACACCTACATAACTATTTTCCCTCGTTAGATATAAAGTAAGAGGTTTTTTGGGGCCTCAATAGGTTTAATACTGATGGGCTAGTAAGATAATCATTTATTTTCTTGAAGGCCTTTTGACATTGTTTATTCCATTCCACTGATTAATCCATCCTTAGCAACTTGAAAATGGGTTTGTAGATGGGGGTCAATATCACAATGAATCGGTTGATGTACTGTAGGCAGCCTAAGAAACCTCATACTTTTTTCTCTGTCTTAGGTGCAAGCACGTCTTTAATTGCCTTCACCTTATTACAGTTTATTTTAATGCCTTTCTCATTAATCATATATCCTAGTAACTTACCAAAGGTAGCTCTAAACACACATTTCTTTGGATTCAGCCTCAATTATACTCGTTGACTCTTTTTATGAACTTCTCTAGAGCCTTGAAATATCCTTCCCTTATTTTTTACTTCACCATCATGTCATCCTCATACACCTCCATCTCTTTATTGATTAAGTCATGCAATAAGGTCATCGACATTCATTTGTATGTTGCTCCTGCACTCTTCAGCCTAAATAGCATCACCTTATAATAGTATGTCCCCTATTTTATGATGATGGTTGTCTTTACCTTATCCATGATGGCCATGAAAATTTGGTTGTACCTAGAGAACCCATCTATGAAGGAATACATAACACATGTTGCAGTGCTGTCAACCAATACATTAATAAGGGTAAAAGGAAGTCATCTTTTGGGCATGCTTTGTTTAGATCCCTGTAATCAATGGACATTCTCACTCTTCCATCCTTCTTCGATACCAACACTATATTAGCTAACCATTCAAGGTAATCTGCCACCTTTAAAAATTTAGCATTTTACTACTTTGTTACTTTTTCCTTGAGACCTAGGCACACTTAGGTCTCATCTTCCATAGTTATTGTTTCATTGGTCCAATGTATGGGTAGATCAAGATTCTATGTTTTGCAATCTATATATAGACCCTTAGCATTTTCTCATATGTCTAAGCAAAGACCCTTTAGTATTTTCTGAGTAGCTACTCAAACTTCCTTCACTTTTTTGGCATGACATCATTGGTAATGAGCAAGATTTTTGAATTTTCTTATGTGCTAAGGTTAATTGCAGTGATATGTACACAATTAATGTTAAATATGCTCATGGAATTATATATGCTATGCACACTACCAACACGAAACACATCGCACAAGTAAGCAAACTCATCATTCATTGCCTTAAATTTAGAAGGAAATACATCATCGTCCTCAAAGAGACTAGAAACAAGAATATCAGTGGCATATGGAAAATAGCTTCCTCATGTAGAATAGTAGGAGCCTTCTTTTCTTGTGCATCCTCCTTGTTCAACCCTTTACTAGCCAAAATGCTTATGTCATCAGTGGGTGTAACATCTATTTCATTCTCATTCTTTGTTCCATCATTCATCCCTGTGATAGCCTTAATAATCCCCTCAAAATTTTGCTTTATTTGATCATCTACTAGCTTAACCTTCAAAAAATTTGCCTAAAGACTTGCACTTTCTATCATAGTTAGCTCAGTCTCCATTGCATGATGTTGTATTTCCTTACTAGCCACTTCCTTAATGGAATTCATAATCACACTCTTAATATCCTCTAACTTTATCCTAGTGTAAGTAGCTTTAGTGAACTTGCATGACCTCGTGTACTCCCATGTACTCCCATTTTAAATCCATGAAGGATGTATTCAGCTTTGTCAAGTTGAACCCTTTCCTTGCATGTTCTTCCTCAGTGACCCAAAAATTCTAATCTAATAAATATTGGTTAGCCTATTCACCAGTGATCTTCCTCTTGTCCTTCCATGGCCATATAGACTGAAGGTCATATAGCACCATAAATTGTCTTATTTCCTAATCATTCTCTATTCCTGCAATTTGTTTTCCCCTCTTCTTTATCTTCTTCTTACCATTCTCCTCTTCTGATGAGTCTTGATAATTTTGATAAGTGAGTTCACTAACATCTAGCTGGATGAAATTCTTTTTAAGTTAGTCAATGTCATTACCCAATGACTTCTCACTCTGAGTGGTCCTTTACTTTACTTCTCCAATGACTTCCCTTTCTTTCACAAAGAAGTTTGACAGTGGTCCATGCAAATCTTTTACTTCTTGCTTTGGCCCTTCATCATGGTACCCTAATCTTTTCCTTATAGTATGAGTGGGAATTGTTAGGAATTTTGACATGCTGGTAGAAGTCTCCCCTAACCCTTGTCCAAGAAGAAAGTTCATGTTTTTCATAATCTCTATCACTTTCCTAGGCAGGGTCTCATTATGATCAACAAGTGGTAGAGAATGTGCATAGTCACCTCAGACTAAGGAGAGTTAGAGTTTCAAAATAACATATATAAGAGAGCTACTAAAACAAAACCTTTTTACATTCCTTAAAGGGACATGTACATGGAATAAAGAAATACCCTCTACAAAGTAAGAGGGATACTTACATGGAAATCTTTCATAACATAGGAAATAGGGCTTAAATACTTACATGTGGGGATAATTACATCAAAAGGGGAATGGGATAACAATTGCATCTTACATTAGGGACACCTAATCATGTTATTTGAGAACTTTAACTCTCCTTTCAGAGAAATGCAAACAAAGGGGGTGTCATATTCTAAGGTATTATTGGCTCTTACATATGCCTAATGGTTGAAATAAAGAAATACCCTCTATAAAGTAAAAGGGATACTTACATGGAAATCTTTTACAACATGGGAAATAAGGTTTAAATATTTACATGTGGGGATAATTACATCAAAAGAGGAATGGGATAACAATTGCATCTTACATTAGGGATACCTAATCATGTTTTATGAGAACTCTAACTCTTTTTTTAGAGAAATGCAAATAAGGGCGTGTCCTATTCTTAGGTATTACTGGCTCTTACATGCGTCTAGCGGTTGAAAGAGTTATTATTGTTAATGGCTCCCATAAGCTTGGGGGGGTGATTGTCGTGATCCCATATTCAATATATCGAAAGGTACTAGGTTAATGAGTGATGAATTCTCCTAACAAACTCCTAAGCCTAAATATATCTTAGGTCTAAAGTTTGAGAACCATCAATTTATCTAAGGGCACTTAGTGCTACTGGTGAAGTGTTAAGACTATATGAATTTAGAGAACTACATTGATTACAAGTTTAAAACATTAGAAGTGAACCAAAGATAGAATATAAAGTCAATTTTGGGTCCCCAGTGGAGTTGCCACTGTGTGCACCTTAAATTTCAGGTTGCACTTAAACTAGTGAAATCTTATTTGTGACTCCATCCTTTTATCGATAAACAGGGGATCCAGATGATAAGGGTCCTCACATTGGTGAATACTGTAAGACATGGTGCATGTGGGACCAATGAGGGATCCTTCAGGCCTTGCGCTTTTCAAAGCCTTAAGTCCATATGGGAGGTCATCAAGGGACCAAATATGGGACCATACATTTGTTCCATCCCTAAGAGATGTGGAGTCTCCACTCGACTTTGGTCAGGACACGAATCTAGGGAAGGCAAAATTTGGACCTAATCTAAGTCAATTACAAGGCCCATTACATCTTCACACTATCAAATATTGAATTAAAAAATTAGGTATTATTTAGAGAATAGATTTGGCACCCCTAAACGGCTTAGATATTGGGATCCAGCCTTCGAGCATCTTTGGTTCACTATTAATGGTTTAACTAAGTTATTGATTAGTCTGACTAATGCCTCTAAGCATACATCTAAAAGTAATCCACTTAACAAATCAAGTCATCAACTATAAGAAAAGGGGATCATACATCATGGTATAAGGATTTCATGCTTCCATCATTCACATATTACATCATCCAAAGCATAATTGAAAAGGGTGGGGGATAAGGACATGGCATATTGTTCTTGCATGTATCATCCATTTGTACACAATCACATAATCCATAATAGGGAAATGGTCAATACCAAATTCATGGTCTAATTCCAAGTAATCACCTACAACCAAAAGAAGAAATAAGTTAGTCATAGGTTAACTAAAAACAAAGCAAAGAAATAAGTAAAGAGAAATTAAAGTAAGTAACGAAAGGCAAATAAGGCCCATAGTGGTAAACATACCATAAATCCATCTAACATATATCCAAGTCCATAATAACCAATATTTATCATCACACACCAAAATCTACAACTTGTAACACACATAATAAAAAAATGCATGAATCATGAATAAAGGAGATGAGATTGACATATATAAGGCTCAACATTTAGATGATATTAATAGCCTAAGGTAAAGATTCAACCAAGTGAAATCCTTAGGTCATTAAACCCTCCCCCACTTTGCTCATAAAGAGCTAAAACATTTAGAGTAGAAACAAATATTATAGGAGTTAGAATGCTCACATCAAACTAAGGAGTCAAAGCATTAGAAGTATTTTTCATATGACTACATAAGAACTCTAACACAAAGAGGACTATCAAGGTTAAAGGAAACTTAAGTTCCTCGCTTGATCATTGCCCCAAGGTGTAAAAAATATAATAAAAAATAACTTTAAGATCAAAGAAACAAGAAAACACAAAAGCATTTTAAGTAGAAATAGTAAGGAAAGTCATTTAGAAAATCAACAAAACCCCATTTTTGAGTTGAATAATGATCCTAAGTCATTAAACCTCACCCTGTTTTGTTATTGGAGTCATAAAACATCATAAAAAGTACCTTAAAGAAAAGAAATTTAAAAGAACAAAGAGAGAGTTTTATGTTGTGTTATAGAAAAACTAAGTAGTACAATCATGAAGAAAGGTTGTACAACCCAAGAAGAGGATTGTACAACCCGCCAATAAGGTTATAAAGCATTAGCTTCATGGGTTTTTAAAATAGAAAAAATAAAAAGAATGGGGGAGGAAGAAGAGGGGAAGAATGATCTTGGGTATGTCTTAGTGATATAACAGGTTCAATATCCTTTAAAAATGCTTAGGGTAATGCATAAATGTAAAGATAAAGGTCTAGTTCTAATTTGAAGAGAGTGGGGTGAGGTTAGGGTTTAGGTTTTATATGTTTGGGGGTGTTTAAGAATAGATTTTTGTAATGTTTTGTTAGGGTTTCCAAGAGCCTCTCATTTCTCTTCAAAATGGAGGGATTTATAGGTGTTAGATGGGTGCATAATGCCATAAATAGTTCTAGTTGCACCATGGACACATTCAATCATAGAAAAGAAGAGTGTTGTGCTGGAATTAAGGTTTAAATATAGGTTGTTCAACCAAACATAGGTTATGCATCCTGTGTTAAGGTTGTCTAGCCTTAGGGTTGAAAAGGAGGGGGACCATTTCCAGAAGATTCTTTAGATTATGGTTTAGGGAAGGTTATACAACCTTAAATAAGGATGTAGAACTTTACTTTAGGGCTGTATAACCCATTAAGCTTGATTGACAGCCCCAGGCTTGGTTTGGGCTTGGTCTTTGGATTTTTCAAGGTTTCCTTGGGCCTTTCATCCCTTTATTTGGGCAATTCCCTTTTTCATTATGGGGATTTGGTTAAGTGATTTCATCATTGGGCTTTGATCTTGAGGTATAAAATCAAATGCTTGCACCTCTGTTACAAGATCAGAGGCCATTAGAATTCTCTTAGCATTTACATGCCATATGAATTTAGACTTTTTAAAATCAATGTGAAGAGTGCATTTTTAAATGATTTATTTGAAGTGGAAGTTTATGTTAAACAACCTCTAAGTTTTAAATCTCATGATTTTCCTCACCATGTTTTCAAATTAACTAAGGCCTTATATGATTTAAAGCAAGCTCAAAGAGCTTGGTGTGAAAGGCTTAGTTCATTCCTTTTGAAAAATGAATTTGGAAAAGGTAAGGTTGACACTACATTGTTTGTGAAAAAGAATCATAAGGATACATTCATTATGCAAATTTATGTTGATGATATTATATTTGGTGCTACTAATGAATCTTTTTGTGAAGAATTGGCTAAGTGCATGACTATGAATTTGAGATAAGCATAATGGGTAAGCTCAAGTTATTTCTTGGTCTTCAAATCAAGCAAACAAAAGAGGGCATCATCATCAACCAAGCCAAGTACACAAAGGAATTATTTAAGAGGTTTGGCATGGGTGGATGCAAAGTAGCCAAGACTCTAATAAGTGCATCAATAAAGCTTGACAAAGATAAATCAAGTAAGCCTATTGATGAAAAGAAGTACAGAGGTATGATTAGCTCTCTGCTCTATCTTACTATTTCTAGACCTAATATTATATATAATGTTTGCTTATGCGTTATGTTTCAATCTTATCCTAAGGAATTACATTTGCATGTGATTAAAACAATTTTAAAATATTTGCATGGAACATTATACTTATGTTTGTGGTATCATAGAAATTCATCTTTAGTCATTTTGGCTATTTAATTGCAGATTATGTCGGTGGTTTAAAGGATAGAAAGAGCACTTCCAAAACTTGCCAATTTAACGGTGAATGTTTAGCTTCTTAGTTTTGCAAGAAGCAAATTTTGGCTACCTTATCCACTATTGAAGTGGAATATGCAATGGCAAGTTGTTGATGCACCTGTCTTTTGGATGAAATAATAACTCAAGGATTATGGCAAAGATGTTGGTCACATTCCCATCAATGTGACAACACAAATGCAATAAATATTTCAAAGAATCCTATCCAACATTGAAAGAGCAAACACATTTACACTAAACATCATTTTTTCAAAGACCATATGCAAAATGGCAATATGGTGTTACAATTTATTAACACCAAACACCAACTTGTGGATATTTTCACTAAACCCCTTAATGATGAAAGGAGGAACTTCAGTAAGAGGGAACTTGGGATGCTTGATGGAAACTCTCTAGGGTAAAAAATTGGTCTCATTGTATGCATAAGATGTTAATTCATAGTGATTAAGGGATTGTTGTGTTTATTTTGGATGAGTCAATTTGATATGCATTTGAGCTTATTTATACTCAAATGCAAGAATTAATCATCAAAATGTTAAGTTGATCACACCAGTATTAGGCCATATGTTTAAAATTCCATTTTTAAGTTAGTTTTCAAAACTACCCTCTAATTTGCAATTAGGATTGGGAGTCGCAGTTTATAATTTTAAGCCACCTTCAAATTTTAGACCTTGTTGAAATTCGTGCTTGTGATCCAAGATCGCCACTACTATTTTTTAAATTTCAAAAAGTTTGATTATTGACTTTACACTTTTTTAACGATTTTTTTATCCATGACTCACGAATTTTGCAATTCGCGATTGCAATAGCGACTTACGATTGCAACTTTCTTATAACTACTGGGTAATAGCCTTTGGCATTCCAAACATTGCAACTCCCTCGTTTATGGCATTTTAAGACTTTATTTTTTTTTTTTTTACCATTTTTAACCTTCACACCCCTTATAAGTCTATATGAACCCCCTTAAACACGTTCCCTTCACTTTCTTCATTTTCTCTTTCATTGTCAAAAAGAATACCCCTTAAACTTTAATTTCCTAGACCTCAATTGCTTAGTGAATGCAAAGGCCATACATTCCAAGTCTTATGCTTATTTTTTGGGGGCACAAGATGTCAAAAAATAAGTTGCATCTTAAGCATCCAAAAGAAAAAAATTGGTTCTTGAATAAGAAGAAGTTCAAGAAGATGAAGCCCCTAAGGTAATATCCAAGGTCAAATATACTCCTATTTTTGTTTCCTTTATTAACCAAAAGTTAGACAAAGTTATGAGGATGATTAAGTGAAGGTTCCATCTTCTCAATCATCTACATAATGACTTGATTGATTTACAAGAAAAAGTTAGAGCCACTTTTTGCCACCTGTGGAAACTTGAAGAACACCCATGAGGAGGAAGGATAAAAGGAAGAAGAAGAGGGCCAATGTGGTGGACATGGTGAACAAGGGGATGATAAAGACAATGAAGTTGTTGAAGATAGTAATGACTCCATAATACTTTAAAACCTTTTCATGTTTTATGTTTTATGTTTTATGTTTATATTTTTAATTTTTTAGTGTGTTTTATGTCTTCAAAATTATGGCATAATAAGTGTGTGATCAAACATCTTATTATGTTTGAATTTGTTTATGTAATTGTGTTTTGTTTTATTATTAATGATGGTTTTATTGAGTTGTGTTTGTTATATTATACTGTAATTCATTGCAATTTTGATTGTGTTGTATTGAAATTTATGGACATTCCCTCTCCTTTTTCCCTCTTAGTCTTTAAACCCCTTTCTTTTTTATCCTGAAAAAGGTAGAGAGAAATTTGGACTTATCATGTAAAAGAATAATATAGTGTTTAAAGTTGGAACTATTAACTTCATTTGATTAAGGGGTAATACTTTATTAAATTGGTACTTTATGCCTTAGATAATTTTTTTTCAGCACTTTAGTTCATCAACTTTAACTTCTCAATGGACTTTTAAAACCTTAAAACACTTTAGAATATATATATTTGACTCTTTATCCTTTACACATTCAATCTAGATTGTCAAAATAAAAAAAGGGTGAGATTGTTAGACTTGGTCGGTCAAACCATGTCAAACCTCTATTTTGATCTTGACAATATATATTAAAAGGCTTTTTATGTCATTTTAAGTGTTAATCTTGCAGAAGTTAAGATAGGAATTCATTGAAAGTTGAATGGATGCTTAGCCAAGTGTGGAAAATGACTTAAGAATCCAAAGTCACGACCATTACTTATCAATTTTTAAGGAAAACAAAGTCTAGCTTAGTTCATGGTCTTAGTCATAGCAAAAGTAGTGACCGCTATCGTTAAAACCAATTGGAGGGACTCCAAATGCTCTACAAAATGAAGCCACATGTCAAGAAGACTGTTGCCCATTCAAAAGTTGCGATGGTGACTTTGGCATAACAACCCCAAATTATGAAAATCTAAGAACTCCTAACCCCAGTTCAATTCACAGTGATGATAACGACTAACCCCTCTATGTCATGACCACTACTTTCAATATGGTCAAGAGGGACTTAACCACTAGTTATGGATCAATCAATGATTATATGCCATGTGCAACTAGTTGTTAGACACAACTAAAAGTTGCAACCACAACTTAGCAAAATCTAGAGCGAAAAGTAATTTATAATTGTAACTTCCTGCCTTGACTGGACTTTCATCTGACAAGCATTTAATGCTGGATTTTTCCATCTTATTTGAGGATGTAGAGATAATTTTGTTTGTAACATCTCTTTAGTGGTAGGAACTTATAAATATTCCACCATTTGGACTTAAATGCAAGAGAATAACAATTTGTTGTGGCCAAACTTTTGTAAATTTGTTTCTCAACACTCTCTCTCATTAATTCTTTGTAAGTTAGTGTTAAGGATTGGTGTGAACCATTAAACACCATTGGGTTTAGGTTTTAGAGTGATGTTTATGAAGAAAAATCTTATATAGGTTAGGTATGAGCCTTGGGAAAACACTTGCAAGGTTGTGTGTGAGCCTTAAAAAATACAAAGTGTAAAGTTTAGTGTGAGCTTGTGAAACACCATTTAATGACAATGAAATAACCAATTAGTGAATTAAGGAGTGGATTTAGGGTTTATTAACACCTAAACCACTATAAATCCTTTTTGTCATCTATTCTTCTACTCATTCTTTTAAACTTGCTTCTTTAACTTTGCCTTAAAATTTAAACTTACTTCTCTAACTTTGCCTTTAAGATTTAAACTTCTCTAACTTTACCTTTAAAATTTAAGCTTACTTTTCTAACTTTGCCTCTAACTTGGTTCTCTAACTTTATCTCTAAAATTTAAAAATTTCACCAATTCAAACCCTCTCCCCTCCCTTTTGGTGCACAAGGGTTATCATCATGAATTTTGAAGGTTCTAGTGAGATTTTATGAATTTTTATTAATATTTTAATAATTATAAATTAGGTCCAAAAGTACAAAAATAATATTTATGTGAGATTTGTTGCTAGAAAGTAGATGATAAGGATTTAAAATAATTTTAAGTGAATTATTTATGAAGGAATTAGAACTAACTATATATAATTTGAGGTTAATGATATTTTTGGACTAAATTAAGTAAATATGAAAAGTTTAAGGATATTCATGATATTAAGGGTTTAAAGACAATAATGGTGAATTATTGATGGTTATGATTATAATTTATGCTATTATGATAAAATGGAAGTAATGGTGCTAATTAAGGATATATATGGAGTAGATGGATTAAATTGACAAGTTTAAGGACTTAAAGGATTAAGATGTTTAGTTTGGAATTAATGATAGTTATGCATATATATGAATGATAAATGATGAGTTATCTGATCTTGTATGGACCATAACCCAAATAATGGAAGTTATATGTGTAAATGTAGTTTTTGGATTAAATTGCAAGTTTAGGAGAATTTTGGATTTAATGTCTTTATAATCCTTTTTAGCCAATAATAGCTTATTTTATGCACATATCACATTCTAAGGATGAGTTTAAGCAACTTTACATATATATATATATATATATGACTCTAAACATCGGGGATATGGAAAAGTTAAGTTATTGTGGATTAGTAATATTAGGTGACTTCATCATGGCTTTTAATGTCCATTGCATGCATACATCACAATTTTATATATATATCCCATAATTGGCCAAATTATGTTTATTTGAAAGTCATATGCATCTTATGGATGAAATGAATGTTATTACATAAATGTTATGTTTAAATGCCATTCGATGTTAGGATAGTTCAAAGCAGAGGTGGGAATACAAAGAGTCATAGCTAGCTATACAATGATTGAGACCTATATGATATTAATGATATGTTATGCATGCATGACATGATTGGTGATGACACTCTCCTGTGTAAGAGAAAGACATGACTTGTAAGGCAACTCTCTTGCAAGCATATGACTAGTGAGACAACTCTCCTCTATAAGAAAGATAAACAACCTAAGTAGGGATTTCCATGGACTTGACTATCCATATGTGTAATGATATGTTATGTAACTGATGCATGTAAATGTTATGCCATATAGATAGAAATGTATTCACATTAAGGCATGTGAGCATGCATAATAGACATATAAAAGAACTCACTAAGTTTCCTATAAGGATCTCACCCCCTCCACACACAAACTAATTTGCAAGCTAGATAAAAGAGATGCCAACATGGATAGGAGCTAAAAATATATGTGATTAAGAAATACGATTATTATGTATTTTATATTCGTAGTTATCTCCATAATGTCTATAAGTATATTATGAAATATCTAGTATGAGTTTATATATGTGAGAGTTAAAAGTTAATTATTATAATCTATGATATGTTGGTGAGATTATATGTGAAAAGGTCATATATTAATGATTATGATATATAATGAAAATAAAACTAGAATAATGTATGTTTAAGTTTAAACATCTTAATTCTAAGGATAGTTTACGAGAGTTTATTATATATATATATATATATATATATATATATATATATATATTAATTAATATAATTGATTATTAATTTCTAGATTAATTATTAAAAAGAAAAGCTTAAATTTAATGAAAACTTATTTATATTCAACCAAAATGCATAAAATATCTATTATTAAGAGTCTAATTGTTCAAAATATCATAATATTATATTTAAGTTTTTCAACAATGATTTTTTTACACCAATATAATCTCGAATAACATCTATCTTTGTAATTTGACCAACTTTTTTTTAGATGAAGAAATGCTTTCAATGTCTTCAAAAATATCAAGTGAAATGAAGTTTGGATTTAAGCAAATCTTGTAAATGTTGGACCATTTCTTAAATTTGTTCGAATACAATTATATAAAGCCACTGAATCAACAATAATATTTCTTTGAATCACAAATGAAAATGTTGGCATATCTCATAATATTTTCATCTTATTTTTCGTACTCCAAATATTCTCTCAATGCAACTTCTAAGAGATGCATGTGTTTTGTTGAAAATTTCTTGATGATCCCTTGCCAGTTTAGCTCATTGAAAATAAAAAGGATGATATCTTACAACTTTATAAGATATAATATAATCATTCACTTGCGAATATCCTACATCGATCAAATAATTTTTTTGATTTTTTTTATAAAAATAATATTATTTTATGAATGTTATCAGTTAAAAGATTTGACATGTAAACATAAATATATGTTACTAGATGAAAAATTAATTCTCTTTTATTGATTGCATCATAAAATATGTGAGTGTCATGTTTTGTTCTCTCCAACCCTACTAATACAAAAGCAAATTGCATATACATATAACTATCACGCTTTTGTGTTAAGTTTTTTTTGTTCCAATAAATCATATATGATATTTTGAACATACACAAGTATGGACTTGAGTGCCATCAATAACTCCAATGCAATCCTAAAAAGTAAATTCATTAATTAAGATAAAAAATACATTAGAAAACACACACACACACACACACACACACACATGACATAAATTAAAATATAATACCTTAAAATATAACATATATCTATTATCATGAGGAATTTCATTGGACTTCGTGAAATTCAACATCGATAGGCTTTATCAAATATTTAGCCAAAAGACATACTACATCCAATACTTCATTAAAAATTTTACTGATAATCTCACTGAAATGTTGACAACATTTTTGAACAAGTATGTATAAATAATTACATACTTTCTCAAGCACTAACATATTCTTAGAACTGTTCAATCCATAATTATTTTCTAAATCATCATATAGCTGAACTACTATATCTTTCTTCGTTAAATCATAATTATTTTTAAATTACCACATAGTTAAACTATTATTTTTTTCTTCATTATGAACATATTTAAATATTGCTTTTCATGACCTTTCTGTAGCTTTTTCAACCATATCATTCCAATTAGATAAGAAACCATGCAAAGTTCTTTATATATGCATAATTCATAATATTTTCTAATAATTGTGGTTGCACTTGTCACAATGTGTAAAATTATTCTTCATATGAATGTACTCATCATTCTCTTTAACCTCATTCATATCTAAAACTAATACTCAATAATTTTAATTCAAATTCATATAATATATTAAATAATTACAACATCAATATGCCATTAAAAATGATTTAAATAACAATAAAGCACAACTAAAAAAGTTAAAAATCATAATAGTCTTATATTTGTTCATAAATAAACGTATAGTAAAAAAATCCACATAATGAACTGAAAAATATTTTAATATCTATAAAATACAACTAAAAGAACTAATTAAACATATATCAAAGTTATATGAAGTCAGCCCTGATTTTTATTTTTGAGCACAGTTAGCCCTGATTTTTATTTTTGAGCACATCATACTGAAATTGAAGTCATCCTAATTTTTTTTTGTGGAGTAATCATAGTGGCATAATCCTCTCTCTTTGCTTTTTCTTCAAAAATATATGTTGTAAAATAATAAAGTTGATCATTAATCTTAACATCGGGTGAGATAATAGAAATCATATATCAGCCATAATTTCATTAGGGCTATATCTTGAACAATTTGTTCTTTTAATAATCAAATTACTCTTACAACCAATCTAAATATATTATCTCTCAATGAAGTTGCACCTCCTAGAGTTTTTCTCCCATTTATATCTTTCTTATATCAGTTTGTTTGAGAATTAGATTCGTTTTCTCTTATGTTTCTTCTTTCTTTTTTCCTCCTCAATTGTCTCTCTATTAATACCTATATATTAATTCAAATTTTTTTTTCAAAGGCATTATCGTCAGAACTATCATTTTCTTCAAATGGGTTATCCCTTCCACCAAATGTGTTATGATCATCAAATTCATTTAGTTATCAAACTTGTTGAAGGTGTCTATGCGATTTCTCTAGTAGTCATACATTATATCCATTTTTTACCAGAAGTTTAGGCTTAAGTACTGCATTTTAAAATTTTGTAGCTCTAGATATAACTTATAATAATTTTTTATCATACGAAAGCTAATTAGTAACATGAAATATGCATTCTCATAATTTTAGAAATACGCATTCTCGTAATTTTAGAAAAAAAATTAACATTAACCTTAAGCTTTTCATCCCACCATTCAGAAGAGGTACTAATAATTTCTCTCTTTAGATCCCATTCCAAACTTGTTTCCCTATTTGTTAAAGCTTTCCATACCTTTATAGTCTATTTTCATAATATTTCATTTGTTTTTCATTTGAATTTTATCATATTTACTGTTGGTTACTTTAAAATATTTTTCAATTATAAATAACCATCCTTCTTTAGTGAAATGAGTTTCAAGAAGTAAACCCTTCCAAACAGCTTCAATGTAAATATCCGAGTATATCATTGTCAAGTGATTATTTCATACAATCTTTTTTTGTTTTTTTTAAACTCCTTGAATTGTCTAAATTTGTATATTTTCTACCATATAAAAATCAACTAAAAAAACATAATAAATATCATCACATAAAATGAAATAAGTTTCAAACTATAATCTTAGCATGCTAACCTAAGAGATGTTTAGAACATGTGATTAGAGGATTTTTTATTGACTAAGCACAAGAGAGTGATTTATAGTGAAAACCACTTAAAAGAATAAAAAATTTATAATGTATAATATTTTAATCCTCAATTAAACAAATAAATTGATAAGGTGTTAAAGATATTGATTTTGTAAAGGCCTAACAATAATTTAAATCTAAAATTTTGTGTGTTAATGCAAGTTTGGCCTAAGCTTTAAAAATTATTAAAATAGGCTAGAATCGTGAAATTGAGCGCAATTTTTGGTGCATTTGTTAATTCTTATGAAATTTGTGCCAAAAGATAAGAGAATGTGATTAGAATGCTTTTTATATTATGTAATTCATAATTTTCGACTATATGTTATGATTAATTTGGATCAAGATATGGATTGGGCTAATAATTCACTCAATTTTATAATTTTAGCAACTTTAAAGATTGGACTGAAATTACACTGATACGTAAATTTTTGGATTTAAATTAGCATTATGCCTTTTGTAAAAGAAAAAATTTTAGATTAAAAAGCCTAACTAAACCAAGCTAAGTAATTTTTTTCACAAAAAGACCATACATATATATGATGGAAGAAGAGAGATGTTGCGAGAAAATACTTTTATTATAAAACTTTAATTACAAATGAGAGTAGGAAGCGAGCAAGTTTCAAATAAATTTTTTCTTCTTTTCTGAAGCATGTCCTTCTACAAAAACTAACTCTATTTATAGACATACACAGATTCTAAATAGACTTGAATATGCACTTAAAACTCTTATAATTCCAAAAGACAACTCTAGCATACAATAATTTATAAAAGATAATGAAGAATAAAGTAGTGCACAAAAGTAGAAAAGAATAGAGTTGAGCTAAAAGTAGCAGTAAAATAATTTAGATTCCTTTAATAATTCCGAAGCAGTCATCCTCATTATCCTGTGTATAATCTTATTGAGATTTTGTATACCCGAAGTCCTCATCTTTAGATACTTCATATAAGGCTTTCAATATTAACTTTTTATATTCTTTCTTATCGGAATTTAAGGATATGATAGCCTATAACCTACTCTGGTGGTGAGGAACTCTATATGAGTTGGATTGTTACATGGGGCTATAGGGTTTTGAGAATCTCACCATTTGAAAATAGCATTTTTATTTGCCTATTTAATTTTAAAATTACTCCACCATTTTATATTAAAATTTCTACATAGAATATGAACTTTGTGAAAGAGATGTCACTCCCTGGGGCAATCATTGGTTATCTTATAATTCCATGTCATGATCTAAAGAATACTAAATATAGTTGAAATGATAATAATGGATCTTAGTTATACGTAATATTCTTAGAAAAGTGCTAGAAACCTTCTTTGACTACAGGGGGAGCAATGTCGATAGTCAAACCAAAGAAATGCCATCAATCTTGAAACCGATAGGGGAAGGTGACATTGGTTCCTTTAATAAAATAAAAAAACTATGAGTGGTTAAATGTTCTTAAAAGAAAAGCATTTTGCTAGGCTTTCTAGTGGTCTAGATAATTGTAAGCTTGAGGAGTGAATTTATTAGAAGATGTTTTTTTATGAGAATGTTTTATCCCTAGTTAGAAGGAGACAATACTTTAAGAATCTTACGTTTATTTTATAGGGATCCTTTTCACCCATCACATGTTCGATCTCTACAGACTTAGTACCAACCAGAATAAATTCATAGAATACTCTGTTTTTCATAGGGTGTAAATGAAAGAAATGGGTTTCAAATGGAAAGATTTTTTGGGTAATGTCCAAAAAAGAATCTCCCATTAGTTCTAGTTCCATGTAGTAGATTTTTAGCAAAAGAAGTTTTAGATAATAAGCATGGCTTCTTGTTTCTTAAGAGCTTGAGAATAAGGTTTTAGAGAATTGTTTTTCTTAGAATTCTTGGAGGAAGGCTTAGAATTACTGGAAGAAGGATTAGGTTTCAAGGAAGGTCTGATAGCATGAGGCATAGTTGCAAAAGTTGGTAGCAAATTAAAAGTTAAAATTTTGCAAGAAGAAGTGCTCATCTCGTTTCCTTCAGATAGAAGCCAAAATTTATTAAACTTCATATTTTTCCTTACAAAAATTCTCATCAGAAAATCAGGCAAGAAATTTGAAATACCATTAATATACTCAATTTTAAGGTCAAAATTACTTAAAATAACTTGTCAACTGACAAAAACTTATTTGAAATAAAGTTTTTAACATCTTTTTTGAAAACATGTTTGGTCGCAAAACAGTTAATTCTTAATAGAAATCTTTTGTTTACTAAATCATTTTCAAATTAGGTAACACTTAAAAAATTGATAATAACTCCTTTTTTCATAATAAAATACTTTCTCTGAATATGATTCCAAGAGTTAGAATGATATCCTACTAATGACTCATTGGTTTGATTGGGAAGACACTATTTAAGAATTCCACCAAACCAAACATCTGAGGCATCAGTCTCAATAATGAGGAAGGCATCAGGGTGAGGGATGGCTAAACAAGAAATTTTTTAACGTGTTGTTTTATGGTTCTGACAATATTGGTATGCTTTGATGTCCATGCTAAAGCATTTTCTTGAGATGCTGAAATAAAAGTTTACAAAGAAGTTGAATGTACTTATAAAAATCAATAACTCTATTACTAGGTTAAAAAAGTATGTCCTAAAAATCTTACATTGGTTTGGAAAGTTTCCTTTTGGTGCAGACACCACTAATCCATTAGTTTGGACCATATTGTAAAATTTTCTTAAACACCACTAATCCATTAGTTTGGACCACATCGTAAAATTTTCTTAAATGAAAAAAGTGATGATCAATATTTTGAGAAAATATCAAAACATCATCAATATAATGCATTTGAAAATTCTTTACATCCTCTTAAAATAACATTCATGATCCATTAGAAGTCTGAAGGTGCATTCTTCAGATTGAATAACATAATATTTCATTCATAGTGAATAAAGGGAACTTTGAAACTAGTTTTGATCTATTAGATTCATAAATTTGAACCTGTAAGAATCCTGATTTCCTATGAAACTTAGAAAATATGTTAGCATTATATAACATTTTTAACAAATCACTTTTATTAGGTATTAGATACCTAATCTATTTGAGAATTTTGTTTAAAGGCTTATCTAGGAACACCTCGTTCCTTTTCAACAACACTGTTAACATAAAATGTAAAATAACTCTAAGGAGATAAAGATTTTCTGATTTAACTTTTCTCAAGAAAATCATTAATCTTCTTAATATAGTGAACTTGAAGCTCTTCATTCATGTGAATAGCTCGAGCTCTTCGTTCCTTTTTAGTAGCACTGTTAACATAAAATGTAGAATAACTCCAAAGAGATAAAGATTTTCTGATTAAACCTTTCTCAAGAAAATCATTAATCTTCTTAAGATAGTAAACTTGAAGCTCTTCATTCATGTGAATAGCTCGAGCTCTAGTGAAGATGAATTTTTCATTAAAGTCTTTCATATAAGGTAAAGTAACAATATTTTTTTCCTCCAAAAAGCATTTAGAATAGTAGCACAATCATTATCCTAAAAAAAACTTTTCAAATTCTTTAATTTTGTTTTGAACATCAAACTTTTGTCTTTGATCATCAAATTTTAAAATATGAACTTCTTTTGATAAGAAATTTATTGATTTCTTTTTATTTTTAATAAAATTAATATCAAGAAAAATAAACGCTTCTTCTAAAAGATTTATTTCCTTAGCATTAATTGGAGAGACAAACTTAAAACAAATTTCTTTCCTAAAAATAGTTTTAGCAATACCTTTTTCACTAACTCCAAAAGGATAAATGAGGATGGTAAAAGGATTTCCTAAAATAAGTCATGTTATGAGGTTTTTAGCTAAAACAAATAAAGTTCGAAAACAAACACCATCACAAAAGATTTTGGCTTTAGACAATTTGTAATTAACATTTAGTTTTTCAATATTAGCAGTTAAAGCCTTTTATAAGACTTTCCATAATATATAGTGGGGATTAACCCTTCTTGAATATAATTTATATAAGCACTAGAGTTAATCATAACAGTAGTAGTTAAATGAAAATCATTGTTTGTGATCAAATTAATAACAATAATCCATTTTTTATATTTGATCTTGGAAATAAGGTTCAAAAACTTTTCAGTTGACAAATTCTCAGTCGTTCCAAAAGGAGGAGGTAAATCTAAAGCATTAGAAGGGCTAGCTTGAGAGGTATTAGCCTAATTTTGAATAATATTTGAAACTTGATAGTTAAAAATCTCTTAATTAAACTATTTTTTGTTTTTAGCCCTAAAATATTTTTCTTAATATTTTTAATTTCTTCCTACAATGATTAAATCTTTTGAAAATATCATCCATATTGTAACTTTCAAATTTAATAGCTAGTTTTTCAACAACAATATCTTTTAACTTCAAAAGATATTCTTTCTGAACTTCTGGATTTTCAATTTTTCAATAGCATAAAAAAGAAGTCTAGTGTCCTTAGAAATGACATTTATGGTTTTTAAATTACAAACATAAGGACCTTCATAATCGTAGTCCTTATCAGGCTCAGAAGAAATTTTTTCACTTGAAGATTGAATTGCAAAGATTTTGTTATTAAAATCTTCATTTTCACTTTCAGATGCAAAATTACTGTGTAATAAAAGATTAATCATTTGCTCTTTTAATTTATAAGAAATATCAAAAATAGTAATTTTATCTTTCATAAAATATTAATTCTTAAAATGTCAAACTCTTCTACATTTAAAATAAACAGGAGGAATAAAAGATTAATCTTCATTTTCACTTTCAGATGCAGAATTACTGTATAATAAAAGATTAATCATTTGCTCTTTTTATTTATAAGAAATTTCAAAAATAGTAATTTTATCTTTCATAAAATATTAATTCTTAAAATGTCCAACGCTTCCACATTTAAAATAAACAGGAGGAATACATTGCCTTTTAAAAGAAGATTTTCTTTTCTTTGGCTCCTTAGTCTTTTAAGAAGAAGGTTTGGAAAAGGGTTTATAAGACTTAGAAGACTTATAATATTGATCGTTAGAATAAGATCTTTTGGATTTTCCAAAAATCTTTTTCTTTGAAAATTTTTGTTCATTTTTAGTAAAGGGAGTAGTTATTTTTTCACAACCATATTGAGAATAAAAACTCCCTAATTTCTTTCTACTATCATGCATTTCAGATTTTATATTAGCATTAAGCTTTAAATTAGTACAAAGGGCAAGTACTTCATTATTAATATGGTTGATAATCTTGCCATAAGTGACATTATCATAGTTGATAATTCCATCTCAATCTACCCCTTTATTCGTGAGCATATCTGCTCAGCGAATAATTTTGGTAGTCCTGAAATAAATCTTTCTTTCCCAAAAGCATGACAACATCAGTTTTTAAGAATAATTTGGTAAGAAAAATATCTTTATACCAATGAAAATTAGATAACTTATGGCAAGTTAAATTGCTTAAAATTTCAAAAGACTTACTTGAAAATGATCAAGATTTCCTACAAAACACTAGGTAATTGTAAAAATCAAGTTGTTAACCGCATTAGGCTCATTTGTTTGAATGATAGCCTATCTTTCAATTCTAGAAACCATTTTTGTAGCATTTACAATATGGTTTTTATCAGTAGCACTGACATAGTTATTCTATGAACCTTTCAATTGGCCATTGAAGCTAGAAATCAAAAGTTGAGCAATATGTGGATTAGAATGCCCTTTAGTCCTACAGGCAGAAGCTATTATAACCATCTCATGTAAAATATTTAAAATCATGTATTCACTTAAAACATGAATGTCCGACTCATAAATGGTCTCACAATCATAACTTGATTGGACCATTTCTCCCCGATCTTCATATTGAACATCAGGAGGAGTGGATTTCATATAAGAATTTCTTGTTTTGGGAAAATCTCTTCCATAAATCTTTTTGATGCAAAAATTATCTTGAAACTGAGTTTTTAAATTTTGAATTTCATTTAAATCATCAGTTTCCTCTTTTGTGATTACAAATATTCTTGGAGAAGTAGAAGAAGGAACAATTTGTGAATCACTGCTTAAAATTCGAAGAGAGTTTAATTTCTCTTGAATTTTTGTTCAAATATCTTTATCAGAACATAATTTACAATATTCAAGTAGTTGAATAAGTTGAAAAAGGGGTTTGTCTAGATTAACAATAGGGACACTTGAAGAAGAACAACGACTTGCTTTATAAATATTATGTAACTCAATTTTGTCTAGCTAAGTAGAAATAGTATGTAAAATATGATTAGAATAATTGTTTTGAAATTGAATATTCTTAATATCTCTCAAAGTAGGGTTTTCTTATCATCATCTACAACATTTATCATCTTAAAAGGGGAACAAACAACTTCTCTATCTTGAAAATAAATTTTTAGTTCTTCAAGAGGAGGGTGGACTCCAGAAACAATGGTTCTAGAGGTCGTAACCCAGTTTTGAGTAATTTCTTTAAATGGAAAATCAACTTTTTTCTTTATCACAATACATAGAAATCATACAAAAAATGGAATATTACACTTAACATAAGTCATCAATCATAATATTTTTCTCTTCAAATATTTCTTTGTTCTTCATTAAAATGAGTAAAAACTAATTCCACTTATCCCTATTATAATCTTGAGAAAATTCCTTTCTTAACATAACTTTATCTATTGAAAATGGTTTTGAAATCACACATAATTGAAAATATTTCCATTTGGGAATGAGAAGGAAACAACCTTTTAGGAATAGAAGAAGTAACTTCATTATCTTCTTCTGACCTTTGGTCAGGTTCTTTAAAAATAGGCCTTGAGATAGTATTGGAAAAATCCACTTGTTGCAATTGAGAGGAGATCTTTCTATTATTGAAAATAGGAGTAGAACTTTTATTGGGTGAGCTTCTAATAGGAAGTCTCAATGTGGAAGGTTTACTATTTTCAAACTCAATAACTCTAGAATGAGAAGGTAAAAATTCTATAAGAATAGATCCATCAGAATGTTTAGAAATACTTGAAACATTAGATCCAGACTTAATGGATCTATGAATAATAATGTCATTTAAGTTCCAAGTTCCTGCGTGGCTGAGCTCATCCCATTTAAGCTTCCTGAGAACATAGATCTTACTATATTAAGAATTAGCTTCAAAAACAAGAGTTTCATTTCTTGAAAATCTACACTTAGATTTGAGATCTACAGTGGTAGACATAATGTTATAATAAACTCTGTAAATAACAATAGTTAGATTTAGAATTGGTAGCAAAATCAATATTTTTTAATTTAATAGTTAAAGTTAAACTATCTAATACTTGACCATCAAAAAGAGATACTGAAAAATTTGGATAACAATTAAAATAAATTTGACCATTGGTCAAATTAGATTCGGTCATAGCTAAAATAAAATTTGAAATGTTTGATGTCTAGCATCATGTAAAGATAAGAATGCAGGAAAATCAATACTAAGTCTAAACAATAATTTAATAGCAACCTGCACCATACCAAAATCACTTATACCACATTTGGTAGGATGTAATCAATTGTAATGGAATGTAATTAAATACAAACTCAATTGAATTATTAAACTAAAATTTATTTTGATTATATTTGATTATATTATATCAAACACATGATTAGGCTTTATTTTATTCTTCATAAATAATGGTGCTTTTATTTCTCTTTTTACTTTTACTTTTTTTATTTTTTCACTTTTTATTCCTCATAAAGGAATAAGACTTTAGAGAGACTATTTTCCACAATAAATGCATCAAACACATAGCCAAAATATATTAAAAATTATCAATAAACTATGTAGGTTAAAACTTCATTTGTTTGTGAAAAATATTTTTTAAAAAAAAATATTTTTTGCATTTTTCTTTATTTGGTGCATTCAAAAAAATTAATCAACAAAAAATATTTTTCTATTCAAAGGAAAAACTAAGTCAATCTTCAAGAAAATGATTTCTCATTTTTGAACTTTGACAAACTCATCCAAATAAAAAATAAAATCATATAAACACATATTTATTATTAGTAATTATCTTTGACTATCAACACCTATTACTGATCATCGTCGGCCAGCAATGGTCATCGGTGATATGTGAGTTCTATAAAAATTTTCATTTTTAATATATTTTTTCTTATATTAAATAATAATTATAATATAAAATATTGATGGTCTAAATTTTGTTATAAATTTATAAATCAAAAGAAAATTAATATTTTTTATCATGTATTTCAAACACCAAAAAATGTGTTATTTATAAAATATTTTTCTCAACCAAGTTATTTTCACAAAAGCAAATAGAGTCTAAATGTAGGAATAAACCAAAATGCATCATAAATCATCAATAGATCACGTAAATCAATTATAGATGTATAGTTAAAACACATCATAAATTATATAATAGTCAATGCTAAGACATGGCTAAAGTGCATCACAAATCATCAATAGACCATATGGATTAATTGTATACACATAATCAAAATACAATATAAATCATTAATAGACTATAAAAGTCAACCACAAACCCAACTAAAATGTATCACAAATCGTCATCAAAAGCATTACATTATCATCAATTGTATAACTTTGGACCATATAGGTAGGCCATAACAATGGAATGACCAAACATCTAATCGTCATATTATCATTGTAGAAATAAATTACATCATGATTTCTTTGAATTAATGTTATGTAGAGTAACTTTGACACATAAGTCACTTTAATAGCACTAGAAATGAAGTCCTCTTCTTTGTGAAAGTGATAAGAACATTATATAGTTTGAACATAATTGATATAGTTGAAAAGCATTTTAGGCAATGCTTTAAGCAAAATTAAGTCACACTTTAATCTCTAACATATTAGACACTTTATTTATATATTAATTTCATCTCTAGCTTCCTTCACTAAGCCATCCCATCAAATCTGTAATATGAAAATCATCTTTTAGCTATTTTCCTTTCATAACGCTCCTAGCAATATATACTTAAGTGATCAATCTCTATATCATTTACTATTATTGGTAAAATTTGATTCCAATGTTCCACTAAATAATTCGTCACTAGTCGCATCATCACTTCATATTCTAGTATTATTATCTTGAGATCCCAACATTTGAGATTCTCTAAATCTTCCATAAATTGATTAGGTTGAACCAATAGCTTAACTACATTTCATTATGTGTTAGACCATTAAGGTTCTCTTCCTTTTTTTTTTTTTTTACTCTCTCTCTCCTCTTTAGTATTAGTAAGAATGTAATTTGACCAATCTCATAAATGACATTTCATCATAATTTTGAATTACCTATTTCTTTCAATGAAAGCATAATTGGTTCATAACCATGGCATAATACTTCCCTTGCTATTTAATGGACCTTGTGGGTTTTTTAGCCACATATTTTTTTTACTCATTTTTCTCTAACTTCATTTTCTCTCTTTGTTTTTTCCTAAACTCTATAAGGAATATTCATAGTGGGATGTTAGGTTTATCACTTCTACATTTTTAAAAGACTTTCTCCCTATCAAGTTCTTATATGGTGACCTCTAAAGAGTTAATTCCCCAAATCTTTTTGATAATATCTTTTTTCCCCTCACCTTTTAAAAATTAGTTTCCCCAACATACTACTCAAAATTGATACTCAAAATATTCCTAGAGTTGTTCTCATGAAATCTTCAATACCTTTTTTTATTCAAAAATCTAAATAGTTCTATTTGAGTATTTTACTATTCATATTAGGGATTTTTTTATTAGAGTTTGGTCTAATTTAGGAAACTTTAAGTCTCGTGTCCATCCCTATTCAAAACTCTCTTTTCTTCAACTTTTCAAAGACTTTACATGTTCGTTGGCCCAAATGATAACATTTTCTTAATGGCTTATATTATTTAAAACTTGACACTTCAATGTGTTTCTTCTTAAGGCTTTTTAGCATGGATTCCCATCTCATATAAGTGTTCAAAAGTTGTTAGTGGTAGGAATCAGAGCTTATAATTTCTTGCTGGCAAATTTTCATTTGATATTATATGAACTTGATCCATTTCAAAAGGTTTATTTCTCATTTATGCAACTAACTCCTATTTCATTGGGTATTCTAAAAAAGTTTCATCTTTCTTTTGATGATTAGTCTCCAAATTTTTTAGAATGACTTCCAACTAAGTGTTATATGCATATTGCTTATAAAAGCTCTTAATCATTAATTATTTTCTATCATTCCTTATAGAATTCAACTAATCTTAATACCATCTCACTAATGGACCCTCCAATGATAACACAAATAATTCAGGGATCAAGGTATGTGGCACACTAGTGACCTTCATTGTGTTAATATATTACTTCAAGTGAATTTTAAGGTCTTAGGTCCCATTAAATTTAGTCAAATTAAGCATTATGAACTTCAAACATAGGTTATTAAATATTTTGGTCCTAGTTTTTTTTTTTGAATTATAATACTTAGTATCCTTCACTTTTATATATATTATATTAAAATATCCCTCAATTTTATACTTCGCTAAACTTTAGCATCGTTTTGTTAAATATTTCATTCAATTCATAAAAAACTCTATTTTGCCCTTTTTTCTATATTAAAATTTTCATTCTTACCAATTTTTGCAATTGCTAATCAAAATCAATAATCAATTACTAAATTAAGATAAAATTAATTGAATAATTATTTTTAATGATAAATCAAAATCAACAGTATAATTCTAACAAAAAAAATCTAATTACTTGCTAATGTAAATGCTATAGCTTAGAAATGAAAATCTCACAATTCATAAACAAATCAATAACTAAATCCAGTGCCTAGAAAAATCAATTAAAATTCAAAATTAAAAATTCAATTTCACTAACTAAAATCTAGTGTCTAGAATAAAATCCAATGCTCTTTCATTTACTGGTTCTCCATAATCATAGATGAAACTTAAAGGGGTTGGCATGTGTTGAAACCCCTTGTTGCCAAGGAGGATGTAGAGAAGGAGAGGCTGAAGACACTAACCCTTGTCGCTAGAGACCGGAAGGGAGATTTTTAGATATACCAATGGGAGTGAAACAACGACACCACCATAGGGCAGGAAAGAGGAAAGAGAAATCAAAGATGAACATATATGTCAGCTCAATAATTGAGAAGAACGATTGTAAAACTAGAGTTTTTGTTAGGGGTCATTCTAGGGTGCCATGTGGCACCCTACCATGTTTTAACTGTGGCCGTTAGATTATTTTCTTTTAATCCTGGTCATTAAATTTTTTTGCCTAGACAATTATGGATAGTTTAGGTCTTTTTCATATTTATTTATTTTTTCTGTCATTTGAGGTTTTGACGTAACAGTTCTTGACGGAGGCAATAATATTGGGCTAGGGATGGTGCTAAGGGATGAAGAAGGGAGTTTTCTAGCCAGAAAGTCAGTGTCTAAAGCTGGGCCGATGTTAGTTAAAGAGCCTTGGGTCTGAAAGAGGCACCAATATGGGGGTAATTTGCAAAACAATGCAAAAAAAATAAAAAAACTAGTGAAAGATGGTGAAAAAATATTTATAAAATTGGGATGGATCAAACTTATATAGCAAATAGGAGTGGTCAAAAGAGTCCGTCTGTCAGTTAAACTGGTGGATGTTACTGTGCAACGACATCATTATATGTGCCGTTAAAGACACTTGATCTGCCAGTTTAACTGACAGACCAATAGTTTATTTGCCACTTATAGTGGCGGACATCCAATTAATATTATTATTATATTAAATTTTAAATATATTAAATTAATAAATTAAATATTCTATTAATTTTCATTAATATTCAATATTCTAATTAATTTAATATGTAATATTCTAATTAATATCAGAATTCAATATTTATAATTATAATTATATTACTTATTTTATTAATAAATTAAATATAAATATTATATTAATTAAATAAATATTATATGAGCCATAAAATTAATGGACCGTTGTAGAAGAAGAGAAATTTTCTGTACATCACGAAATGACTAGAATTACACTATTTTGACATTTATAGTGGCGAACAAAATAATTGCAAAAAAATATTTTACAAATTATCCCTAATGAAAAGGTGTCAAAATAATGCAATTATAGTCATTTTGTGATTCATGAGAAATTTATCTTCTTCTACAATGGTTCGTTAATTTTATGGCTAATATAATATTTATTTAATTAAATATAATATTTATATTTAGTATATTAATTAAAATAAAAATAAAAATATTATTTAGTATATTAATTAAAATAAAAATAAAAATATTAATTAACATAAAAATACAAATAAGTAATATAATTATAATTATAGAATTCTAATATTAATTAGAATATTAAATATTAAATTTTAATTAGAATATTGAATATTAAATTGGATATTTAATATAATAATATTATTAATTGTCTGTCTACCACTATAAGTGACAGAGAGATGATTGATCCGCTATTTAAACTGATGGATCAAGTGCCTTTAATGATATGTATAACGATGTCATTGCACAGTGATAGCTATCAACATCCATCAGTTTGCTTGATCTGCCAGTTTAACTGACGAACCAATAGTCTGTCCGCCACTTATAGTGATGAACATTCAATTAATATTATTATTATATTAAATTAAAATTAAAATATATGAAATTAATAAATTAAATATTCTATTAATTTTCATTAATATTCAATATTCTAATTAATTTAATATTTAATATTCTAATTAATATTAGAATTCAATATTTATAATTATAATTATATTACTTATTTTTTATTAATATACTAAATATAAATATTATATTAATTAAATAAATATTATATTACCATAAAATTAATGGACCATTGTAGAAAAAAACAAATTTTTTGTACATCACGAAATATCTAAAATTGCATTATTTTGACACTTATAGTGGTGGATAAAATAATTACAAAAAAAATATTTTACAAATTATCCCTAATGAAAAAGTGTCAAAATAGTCATTTTGTGATTCACGAGAAATTTGTCTTCTTCTACAAAGGTCCATTAATTTTATGGTTAATATAATATTTATTTATTTAATTAATATAATATTTATATTTAGTATGTTAATTAGAATAAAAAATATCAATTAACATAAAAATAAAAATAAGTAATATAATTATAATTATATAATTCTAATATTAATTAGAATATTAAATATTAAATTTTAATTAGAATATTGAATATTAAATTGAATATTTAATATAATAATATTATTAATTATCTGTCTACCACTATAAGTGGCAGATAGTGGTAGAAAGATGATTGGTCCGCTATTTAAATTGACAGATCGAGTGCCTTTAATGACATGTATAACGATGTCGTTGCACAGTGACATCCATCAGTTTACTTGGTGGATAGACCCCTTTAAACGCCCATTTTTACTAAATAAGTTTTAATCTACCTCAATTTTATAAATATTTTTTTATCATTGTTCACTAATTTTTTTTTACACTGTTTTACAAATACCCCCACTTATATGGATGCTAGACCTACCACTATTAGTGGTGATTATTGAGTTGGATGTCCAGGTGATGGTGACAACATGCAACACTCGTGAAACTGAGTGAGTTTGGTTTATCATTGCAGATTGTATTTTTCTCAAGGATCAAGGCATTTCAGGGCCTATTATCCATGTTAGAAGGCAAGCTAATGAGGCTGCTCATTGCCTAGCTAGAGCAGCTCAAATCCAAGCAAGCCCTAATATATTTTTGACTCCTGCCCGATTCATGGAGAATGTTTTGTTGGGTGACTTTTTTATTTTTTTTTTATAATTAAAATATTTTATAATATAAAAGGGGAAAACCCATCTCAAGCAAGGAGCTCAAGATGACAAAAAACCCCCACCTAGAACTAATACATCACAGATCCAGGACATGACCATTTCTCATGTTTCTGTCAGGTCCCAAACCAGAAACACATCAAACCAGCCAATAAAGAAGTAAATATATATGCCTGAAAACAGAATAAGTATGCATTAAGCGAAGAAGCCTAAACTCATAGGAGACACCAGCATGCTGGATTGGAAATCCCAAAATAAGGACCTGGGACCTTCTTTCGCTTGGCATCAGTACCGCAATAGGGAACAGACCAGCAATATTAAAGCCAAATAACTGCAAGTCTACAGAAACTGGCACACCTTTATTACAACGCGCTTCCTCGCAAGTTGGAGTAGATTTATACTTGCCACCAATACCATAACAAGCTTTTTTTTTTTTTAATCATCAGATGAGTGTATTGTATATACTGGGATACTTCAACAGTACACACAAGACGGGTCATCTGCAGATTCATGCCACTACACTAGTATGCACCCCATACTGTGTCTGGCAATAATTGCCCCACCCTATGCATATAGATATGCACACAATAACATCAGAAGAAAGCAGTAAATTCACGCCCCAATTCTGCCGCTCTTCCGGCAATATTGACCATAAACGAATTCTCCACTGTGCTGATAAGTCGATAACCAACAGTTTTAAAATCTTTTACTGCCTCTTTCAACTTAATCAATATATTCCATGCCTCCCATTTGGCGTTCCACACCTCACCGCTACACCAATCAATAACCCTTTTTAACGACGTATCCATCTCAAAGCTAAGAGATTCTAAGGAGAAATTAGATTTGGAAGTCTCAAGAGCTTTTACGAAAGCGTGGATTATAGCCACTCTCAAATCCATTTTGTCCAAAGTCGAATAAAACATCGCAACTATGTTAACATCCCCTTTCCTTAAAACGCCCCCAATACACACCAGATTTATCTCTTTACTGCATACTGCAGCAATATACCACTTATACACACAAGCAATAATCTCACCGCTAGGTGGGGAAAAACGTGCCTCACGACGCCAGATATGATTGTTTGATTGAATCCCCTCTTTTAGCCACATTGAAGAAGAGGACAACTGCCTATTTTGGGGCATATTCACAGGATATTTAACCGAAATCCATGTTGAGATTCTATACAAAATAATCTTGGACAGTTTTGTATCTTCAAGCAATTCTTGATTGAACACCAATCTATTCCTTTCCAACCATACAGACCAAATAATCGCCAAGAAACATAATCTCAATAGTTTTCTTTTAACTTGCAGCCCGGCTACTGAGATCCGCTGTGTATACAAATCACCTAATGAACCAGGAATACAACAATCAACTCCCCACCACTTAAGGAACTTCACCCATATGTTCCACGTTCTTTCACAATGTAATAGAAGGTGATCAATACTTTCCACATGAAAATAACAAAAATGATAACATGTTTTGTTGGCTGACTTAGCCTTTGCTTAATGAAAGTTGCTTTGGTTTCAAAAAAAAAAAAAAAAAGGAAAGCTAAACATGTTCCCATTGCTCAAGAAGTGATGCTTATAAGATGGACGTGTCCTCCACCAAGAAAAACCAGTCTAATTTTACAGCAAGCTTGTGGATTATGAAGAATTCTTTTGGTATTTGGACATGTGATTTTTCTTTTAGTTTTGGAAGTTCTGAGGGCTATCAAAATGATCATTGTTGGAAGTGATAGGTTTACTGCTACGTAAATCAGATGCTTCTTTCAAGTATATTGTTAAAAATACTTTGATTATGAGATTGTATATGCTCACCTTGGATCAAAATCTCAAATAACAGAAAAACCAAGATAAATATAAAAATACATAACTATCCTCAATTGGTTAAGTAAAAAAAAAAATAATAATAATGATCAGGATTAAAAGAAAATAATCTAAAGCCACAGATAAAAAATGTTAGGGTATGACACCCTTTTGTTAGAGTATATGAAATAGATGGTTCCGTTTGTGTTGGAGCTGGATAACCAAAGTGCAATGAATTTTATTCTGCAAAAGGAGGTACATACCGGACCGCATTTGAGCTTAATTGCTGGGATTCGTGGGCTGTTAAATTTGGATTGGCAGGTGACAGTTCGACACACATACGCAGAGAGAAATTTTGCTGCTGATGTCATGAGTGGGTTTCCCGCTTCGAGACCTGTTGTCTCATAACAACCCCAAATGACTTTAGTTTCATGGCTTCGGCATGATGTTCTAGGCATTTGTTATCCAAGGACTGTTATGCTAAGAAGTTAGGCATTGCCTCGACTTGTAGTAAAAAAAAAAAAAAAAATTAGATGGTGCTGTTTTGTTTGGTTATACACAGAGTATGAAGAGGGTTGAGTAAATGAGGTCTGCCCTACCACCAACGGAAATGTGAAACCATAAATATCAAGTGTTAATCAAAGTTTGTTGGTCAACAATGTAGTCACCTTAATGCTTTGCATTACAATGATGTAATTTTAAAAAATTAATTATCAACATACTTATAAAAATTATCATAAAATAATTAATATATTGTTCAAAATTTTATATAGTATTTTTATGTATAACATTTTAAAAGATGTAAGATAATATTTTTGATATATTATGTTACTTATTTATTACCTTGAATAGTTGTAATTTGAAAAATATTATCTAAAACAATAAAAATTTACGTAAAATATTAAATAAATTACACTGTACATTCATAAATTTTATAATAAAAGTAGTGACAATTAGTAAAAACAATTATCAATCATATTATCTCATTGCTAGTTTTTATTGCTAAATATTTATAAATTTTAAAATATCTAAGTACAATTTTATTCAAATATATAATTTACTTATCACTTTAGATAACTTTTATTTTAAAAACGTTATTTAAGATAATGCTAAATATTTATCGCAATATATTTAGTTAAATATAAGCATGGTTTATAATTTTTACATAAATTTTTGAGATATATAAATAATAACTTTATTAGAGCATACAATTTATCTACCATCTTAGAATTATAAATTGTGAATTGTGATTAAGTAATATGAATCTATTGAAATTATTTTTCTATGATAAAACACAAAAAAGTTTTTGAAACGAATATGCAATTTTGAATTTTTGATAATTAGCCCCTCTAAAAAAATACTTTCTAATTCCGCCACCGTCCACAATCCTTGTTAGGAACGTTAAGATACGAATCTAACAAAATCCAAAGAATACTGGACAACCTTATTCATTCACAAGCATTATTATAATAGAAAAATCATACTATAAGTCACCAAATCATAGGAGCAACAAACTCATACGTCCACCCACCATTTTGACCATGGTCTTATTGCCTTTCCTCATGGAATTTATATTTGAAATCTGCGCGAATAAGAGACCATAAAAAAATTACAAACAAAATTCAAATTTTGTCAATTAACTTATAAAAAAATCAAAATGTATAAAAAATAAAATATTTTTTTGCCACTTATTATAGCTTATAGTGAGTGATAAAGATGTCAAAAAAATCTAAAATTAAGTGAGTGATAAAGACGTCAAAAAAATCTAAAATTAAGTAAAATAAACATAAAAAAGAAAAGAAAGGAAATAAATAGAAATAATGATAGTGTCAATATACTAATTGTTGTTGATTTTTCGGTCTTCATATTTATACATTACCATTAATAATGAGGAAAGTGGCGACTCATCTTTCTTTTATTGGGAGTTCTAGATCATGGTTAAAATCGACATAGGTGCGATTCACAATGACTAGATGGATGATGAGGGAGTAGTGAGTCTATATGATTCATAAAAGCAAAGGAGATATGCGCTGAAAGAGTAGTGAATGGTTATGAAGGAATTTATTAGGATTATGATAGATTTTATTTAGTGTTTTTTAATTTTATAATTATGAAATTATGATTTTAGAATTTTGAATTGGTAATAAAGAAATGTATAAAAAGAAAAGAGAAGAAGAATGAGAGAAATGTTAAAGAGTACTTAGAAAATTAATTTTGATTTCATATTTGACTAATAAAAAGTTATTAAATGGGTGAAAGAACTTTAAGATATAACGAAGTTAAAATTAAAGGATATTTTAATATAATATATAAAAACAGAAGATTATGCAATATAATATTAAAAATTAGGAGCCATATGACCCTTTGTAAAGGGAATGCTGACAGTCAAAGCATCTACTTATAGATATCCTAAATGGAATCCATTAATTTTCTTGAAAATCAATTTGTGCAAATGCTTCAATAATAATTTGAATGCATACGATGATTATGATATTCACATAATATCTTACAAAGGATGTTAGGAAGTAAATTAGTTCTGATATACCCACAAATTGCTTGAAAATTATTTTAATTTTTATCAATTAAAACAATTGTATTTAATTTGAATTGATTTTTTTATAATATTGTGATAATTACATATAAATCGAGAGATACATGAATATGCCCGTTTTAATAGGATGACACTTAGAAGCAGACATTCATTGATCTAATTGGATTTTGATAATTGAATAAATTTAATATAATTAAAATTTAAATTAAATCAATATTTAGCAGAATAAAGAATTGGTTGTTTTAATATTTATTTTTAACTTTTTAATGTGAATTATAATATTTTAATTATTTATATAAATAATATAAATTACTTTAAATATTTAATTGAATATTTAAATTACTTTAAATATTTAATTCGATCTTTAATTTACTTTAAATATTTAATTGAATCTAAATCAAAATTTGATGTAATTATGTAGGTGCTTAATAATATTATGACTATTTCAAATTAATATATTCAATTTTTATATCATAAAAACTAAATTAAACCTATTTGACAAAAATTTTAGAAAAATAAAAATTAACCTAAATCACATTCAAAAATTGATAAATCGAACTGATTGAAATTCAATTTTTCGAGTTCAATACAACTATTGCCACTATTAAATCGTGCTATGCCAGTGTTTTTCACTCTTTTTTACTGTTTTTCTTCTCTCATAATAGTTTGAATCTTATTAATTTAATTGCTTATCATATTGCTTAAACTAATAGCACCGAATGTGTAAGCAGCAGGGTTGAAATTCTAGCAGACGTTTTCCTGATTTAAAATTTATTATTATGTAAAAAAAAATAAAAATTATATACTTAAAATCAGTTTATTTTCACTGAAATGACCATATTGCCCTGACTCTCCTTTCCCACCAAGCTGCATCCCCCGATTTCTCCAATCTTACTGACCACCCGTCACGTCACGGGCATTGTCAAATTCAATAATATATATATATGTATTTTTAAATTTCTTTTTTTTGAGAAATTATAAATTTTATTTATAATCTCACTTTTGTATATAATAATAATAATGCTAAGAATAACAAATATTCACTTGAGATGAGTTCCTAAGCGTTGATTCGTGGATTTCCACTCCCTCTTTATAGTACAAATGAATCAAGTCTGTTCTCAAATTATTTGAAATTTAGTTTAATAAAATTTAATTTAAATTTAATTCATTTATTAAATGAATTTTAAAATTAAATTTGAATTGAACTTATTAATTTAATAAATCAATTTTAAATTCATCAATACACTACTCATAAACTCGTAAACTAATTTGATAATAAATATAATTATATATTTTTATTTATAATATGTATAAAATTACTTTTTAAAAATATATTAATTAAAATATATAGTAAATATTATATATTTCATATTGTGATTTATATTTATAGTGTAATATCTAATTATTTATAATTTTTGTATAAACATTAATAAAAATATTAAAATTTTAAAATAAAAATCTTATTTTTTAAAAAATTATTAATAATTTTATTTTAATAAAAAATTTTAATCCGATTAAATTTATTTAAATTTATAAAATTTATATAATTTTATTAATTCTCCACTTAAACTTGATTTAATAATTAAATAATTTTTAAATACTCAAAATTTGAGTATAAGTTCCTTTATAAATGAATCAAGGTTAATACTGGATTTAGGCTTACTAGTTTGTACACTATCTCTCTCCTCTGCGCTCTCTCTCTCTCTCTCTCTCTCTCCTGACATCGTTTGATCATTAAATAGAACCCTTTCATTTCTCTCTCTAATCAACAAACAAACCTTCCTTTTTCTTTTCCATATTATCATCGTCTCTTTCTCGCTCTAGGGTTTCGAATCGCACTTCAACCATAGGAAACCGGGCCACCCTCCCCATAATTCTGGGCTTGTCAATAGCAGAAATCTCTCTAATGCTCTCTTGATCAATTCTTTCGCCACTTCGCTGCTGTAGTGTTCCGTCGTTTCTGCTACAATTTCGTCTTTGATTGCATGGTAAATGGGAGCTTTGAACTCCTTTTCGATTGCTTGCTATCATGCCTTCTCTTTGTCTCATTTGGAGCTACAGGAGCATGTCATTTGTGTCTAATTTTTGTATTTAGAGTTCGAGTTACTGATGTCCTCTGCTCTGTTGGGAAAAAGAAATTGTGAGGGATGAAGTATGTTTCAGTTTCGAATTTTGTCATTTTGATCTTGATGAGAGCATAATTAATAGTGAAGTGAAGCATTTACGCTAGCTCATTGAAGTTGGTGTGTAGTTCTTGGTGAGAAAATTAGGTTTTTCTTGCTTATTAAAGACAGCTAGTTTTGTTGAAGTGGCGGATAGATGGACGTTCAATGTCATTGGAACTCTGATGCTCATGCATTCAGCTCTTTTTGCGTTTTGACTTCTTTTAAGTTGTGCGAATTTGTGCAAAGGATGGCTGACATGACAATGTTGGTTATTTCCTCTTTTGGTGCAGGAACAACTTAGAGCGTCTTTGCTGTGCTGAATCAATAAGGAGGAGCTTGGTTGTATATTTGAGATTTTTTTTATGTTGATAAATGCAGTGTGTGGATGTTGAATGGTTGTTACCATGGACTTAAATGTTTCTCCTTTACCTGAAGATGATGAGGAGAATTTTGAGGAGCACATAAACAAGTTCAGTGTTCCAGAAGAACGTTTTGAAAGTGCTGTTGAAACTGCACGCCGGGTATATCTAAGTTTTGTCTTTTTACATGTCCTGAGCAATTTTCAGTACAAGGATATAGCTGTTGCTTTAGTTGACCTGAGCACTAAGAACTATGCGTGTTGTGATTGAGTTTCTAGGCTCTGTTGCAAATGGCATAATTATTTTGAGACCTGAGAATTTTCCTTTATGATCCTATGAAATTAAGGACTTTTCTTTTTGTTTTTTTGTTTTGGTTTAGTAATAGAAGTATATAACTCTCAGTTGATCTCATAAAAATTTCCCTTGGAAAATGTTTTTTTGACAAAAAAAAAATAAAAATTGTTTGATTGTATTCTAAATGTCAACCAAAAACTCCCTCTCTCTCTTTCTCTCTTCCTAGCATTTGGAGAACATTGGAAAAGAATTATTTTCTTTCATTAAAGAAAACCATGGAAAGCTTTGGATATATGGACTCTTATGTTTTTTTCTGCTCTTTCATTTGGTTTTGATTTATGTGAATAGAATGGCAAGTCACTCAAAAAGGGTAAAACTATGATAATCATTGGCTACAGCTATCAACAACTATTGGTAGACTAATGCGTCTATTTAGTTATCATGTGCAGTCCTTTCCTTTAGTGGGTTGTCGAAGTCTAAAAGATTACCAATTTTAAAAATAGGATGTCATTTTACTTAAAAAGGTTGATTTTTCCTTTGACCCACACTTTTTATTAACCCATTTTTTCATGTTCTCAGAATGTTAGAATATTTGGAGAATTTTTTTGGAGGCAACTAAAACATGTCCCAAGAAACAATGTAAATGGAGCTTTCAAATGCCTTTTTCTATTTGTTTATGTGAATCTTCTAAAGTTCAAACTGATTAAAATGTTTCTAAGTCATTGTCACTTGACATTTCAGTAAATAAAAAGGATGTGAGTATTTCTATTGTGAGTAAAAATTTTGGTTTGTCTGGGATCTCATGCATGCTTAAAATTTGGAGGATGAAGTGAAAATTCTGTATGTTTAAAGTTCTCCCCAAAGAGTTCCTGAGGATCAGGGCTCCCATAGGGGGATGAAGGCTTATGTTCTGCGCTGTAGTGCATGATATGTGCTATCTTATGACTAAAGTATGCAGTGGCTTGTACATAGCTTTATCATCTTTAAAATAGCCGCATGAATGGTGCTTCGAGAAGTTTGAAGTAACACAGTAGATAGATTGCTCAGTTTGATTGTGATTGAATATTAAGTATTAGCACTCATATGTTATTTAATTTGAATGGCCTATTTGTGAACATTTCTGATTGTCTTTTTGAAAGCTTGCTCTCTCTCTTTCCCAAACACTCTGTCTGTCTGTCTGCTCCTCTTTCTTAGGTTTGTATGTTTCTTCTTCGTGGTTTCTTGATTCCCAATGTTTCCTAGTTTTTCTGTGTGTGGTAGGTGACATATTGTTGTGGGCATGCATTTATTTGCACTCACAACAACGCCTTATTGATCTTCTCTGCATGTTTGGTTAGGAACGTGAAGAAAGACGCAAACGTTTGAGAAATGAACGTTCTGATGACAAACTACACTTGTCTCGGCAGCCAGTGCATCATCAATACTTACCCGTTAAACACTTCAAAAGTTATGATAAATCTAAGCTCCCTCCTGGTAATGAATATATATTTTTTGTCTTTTTTTTTTCATCATAAGTGGTTTACCGCTGCTAATGTGCTCACATTATTTATTTGTTTATTTCCAGATGATGGTTAGACTCTCATATTATGGAGTTGACTTTGTAATAGTGATTTGTTGTGTCTCTTATGTTGTCAGTGTGTTTCTGATATCAATGCATTTTCAGATTTTTCTGGTCAAATTTTCATCATAGGCATATCTTACATGTGAGGGCAAATTACAATGTGCTTTTTCTTAATTTTTTGTGATTTTTTTTTCTTTTTTAAATCTTAAATTGTTTCTTGTTAAATGATGGCAGTTGGCGAGGAGTCTCTGAGAAATGTGAAGTGGTTTTCTTGATTTTGTAGTGACCAATAATTTTGAGTTTTGTAATATTGTTATGCCAATATGATGGGTGGTAATATGTGAGAAGCATATTTCATCAGCCATTTACCAGTTAAAAAATCAATAATGATTGGCTAGAAGATCAAAATCAGGGGGCTTGGTTGGCTAGTGCTTATTATATATTCATGTTAGATTATCACAAAATGATCAAGGCCCGAGAGTGGTCACCTAAGTATGATTTGGAGGAATGCTTGATGCAAATTTAAGACTATCTTCTGGAAGTCAGTTAAATTGACATGATTACATTACTTATATGGTGGAATATCATTTGCTATTCTGCAATAATTTCGCTGTTTATACTTTGTTTAGAAAACAACATATCATCTTGTGGTGCAATATTGCCGTATGATTATCAAGGTTGTGGTCATTTCCTTTTATCCTATGTAATATATCTGAGAATTTGATTTGCTTGGTCCAGGTTGATGCAATTTGATTTGTGTTTTCCATGGTGCAATTTATCTTCTAAAATATTATATTTGTATATTTTCTTTTCTAACTTTTGATCACTTTTCAAAAATTGTAGGCTGGTTGGACTGCCCTGCATCTGGTCAGGAAATATATGGTATCATTCCTTCTAAGGTTCCACTCGGAGAAGCGTATCACGACTGTATTCCTCCTGGAAAAAGATACTCTTTTAAACAAGTGATTCATCAACAGAGAGTATTAGGAAGAAAAGTAAGAATTACAAACCTAAACGTTCTTTTTATACCCTTTCTCTAATTCATGTGTGTGTGTATATAATCTACAAGAATTACAAACCTAAACGTTCATTTTATACCCTTTCTCTAATTCATGTGTGTATATATAATCTATAATGAGGAGAAATGAATTGGTATGTTCTTTTCTATTGATCATAAATTTTGTTTGGTTGATATTTAAGTTAATATTATTAATATTGTTTTATTAATAATTGATATTATTTATTTTAATATTATTTATTAATATTTAAAATAATTCGCTGATTTTTCAGCTTGGTTTGGTGATTGATTTGACCAATACCACCCGTTATTATTCAACGGAAGATTTGAAAAAAGAGGGTATTAAGCATGTTAAGGTGAGCTGCAAGATTGTGTTTGTTTTTTGGCCTAAATATTCAATGCTTAATGTTAACTTCTTACTTTGTTTGTCTAGATTCAATGCAAAGGGCGTGATGCTGTACCTGATAATGCATCTGTAAATACCTTTATTTACGAGGTATTCTTCTTACATAATATCCTTTTGTGCTCTCTGGGTGCGCGTGCATGTGTGTTTGTTTTCTTCTGTGAAGCTTCTTAAAAAGTCAACATCCTTTCTTACCTTGTCTTTCTCAACTCTGCGCACCAACGCATAGAATGTTTTGTGGTAATTTTCCTTGTTATTTGTTCGGTATAATATTATGATTTTATGTACCACTAAGTTGAGCAACAATTGTATTCATCGTTTTACTCCACATAATGGTCGGAGACGCTCGTTTACCCATGAAGTTAGTGCAAGAATATGATGTGTATCAACTTATATTTGTAGGTTTCACAATTTTTCGCTCGACAAAAATCTAAGAAGCACATTCTCGTTCATTGTACACATGGGCATAATCGCACGGGATATATGATTGTCCATTACATAATGCGCTCATTAACAACGTCAGTTACACTGGTTTGTTTTCAACCCTTGTTTGCATTACCCTGTTGGTCTCATTCTTCAAGATGTCTACTTTGAAACCTATTTTTGCTTTTTCCTTGTGCAGGCAATAAAATCATTTGCTGAAGCACGTCCTCCAGGAATCTACAAACCAGATTATATTAAGGCCTTGTATGAATTTTACCATGAAACAAAGCCTGAAATGGTTGTTTGTCCACCAACACCAGAGTGGAAGAGATCTTCTGATCTAGATCTTAATGGTGAAGCAGTGCCGGATGATGATGATGATGATGATGATGGAGGTTCAGTTGCTCTTTTGCAGGTATGTGTGATCTTTGAAGTAAAATCTGTGCCTATCCATTCATGTTCTTCATCATTGCATATATAAGCGGTCCCTGTGTTTTCTTGGTACCATCATGAAAATTTGCTCCAAACGAAATTCTTTTTTTATATTTTCAGAGTGCACTATTTTTGTGGTGAAGTGTGCTGATGGTTTTGCTTTGAATCTGGTTTGATTCTTTTAACAAATGAATGAGAGAAGAAGGCAAAGCATTTGCTGCAAAGAATACATAACTTAGAAGCCATCAAATTTGGTAGTGAAGTATGGTGGTGATTGTGCTTTGGATCTGGTTTAATTACAGATGAAAAACTGACCTCTTTTGTTGTACCACATATTTAAAAAGAGTGGAAGAAAGAGAGAGAGAGAGAGAGAGAGAGAGAAATTTGGTGATGAGGTGCTTTGGAGTTGTGGATGAAGCTCTTGTCATGATGACACTGGATAAGTAATTTATTTTCATTGAGGTGGGTGAAAAATGCCTATGACTTAATTACAATGTAATTGATAGGCACTGATTGGTTGTATTAACCAAAATATGGTGGATAGGCAGTGATTGGTTTTATGTTCTCTATCTAGTGTGGATCTCCTGGGTCAATATAGTGAAATTGATGTCCATATTTGATATTGTTTTTTAGATATAGTGGATACAAACATCAGGCTTTTAAATTTAATCCCAACCTTTCTTCAAACTTTGTTATGTGGTGTAGATTAGTTAATAGTTTTGTTTGATTCATGGGTTTTTAGCACTTTATTGTTAAAAGACTCTCTTAGGTTTCAATTTTTTTTTTTTTTTACACCATAATGTGTTGTCTCTTTCGCCATATTTTCCTCGGTTTTTCATGTTATTAAAGGAGAGAGTACTCTATGTTGTTTGTCTTCAACTGTAATGAAAAATGTTAGAAATTACAAATAAACAAAAAATTGTTTTTTCGTGGTAATAATTAGAATTACTGTGGTTTGATATGTTCTTTGATGTCAGTAGAGTGAGAATTTTGTAATCTGTGGTCTTGGAATCTTGGTAATATCTATTTGCAGAGTGAATTCTCAGCGATAGCCTTCAGCTAAATGCCATCTTATGTTGGTGGGTTTTCATCAATGATTTATGCTTATATCCATGAAGCTAATATCTGTTATATATTACTGGACTCTGCCTCTAGTTTCTCCTTAGGTAATCTCCTCTAAATAGAGTGAAATGTTCACTTTTCTTGATTATGACAAATAAATAACAAGATCATAACTATCTTCTGAGTTATTCCTTGTTCAGAAGCTTAATTAAATTTTGGACCTAGATGCTGGTGCTAATTGTAATCCAGACCTTATGTTAGTAATTGATTTTGCTTTTTTTTTTTTTTTTTTCCTTTTGGTTTTGTATCTGTTCCCATTATAAACCATTTGTAAAATGTTCATAGGTTAAACCTATTTACTGGTAATCAATTGAATGATATGCGTACTTGGAGCATGCATTAATGGATTAATGTGTCTATGTTCTTACTTTGGCTTTATAAATTGTGAAAATTACCGATATATTAGCATGAATTTTCCATAGCAAAGAATTAAGTTTTGTCTCTTTGCCTTGGGAGATAGCCTGACAGTAGATGTTCAGCATCTCCATTACTAGGTCTCACGTTCAAATATGGATTGTTGGATTTTTGTTTTTGAAGGGGAAGGGGGGACCCAGGGGGAGGGGCGTGTATATGGAGGAGAGCAACCTATCATTATGTAGCTTATTTAATATTCTGATGTATGAAAAAATTAATTTTTTGTTATGATTCATATCCTTTCAGGACAATCACGAGACAGATGCTACAATGACAAATGATGATGTTCTAGGAGATGAAATACCTATTGATCAGCTGGATGCTTTGCGACTATTTTGCTACCAAACACTTAAGTTGAATATTCCTGTAAAGGTGCTTTTATGTCCTTTCTTGACACTTTGATGTTTGCTTGTGTTCCTCATATTTTGATACATCTTAGATTTATAGCAGCTTTTACATTTCATTGTACCACCAGTTACATGTGGTTGCATGCCTGTATATTTATGGACATTATTGTGTTGTTCTGGCATTACTTTGTGGTCTCCTTGTATATTTTTCTTGAGCATCTCATATTTGGTCTGTTCTTGTATACAAATGGCTCATTAGATGTTCTTTAGTTTTTTGATGGTTTACATAAAAGGTTGCAAATTTTATCACATAATGTCTGGATGAACCATGGACAAGGGGAATATTTAGCTTGCGTCTGCTATGTGGTTCATTTCCATTTTGGTTGGCGCGGACTTATTATCTTTTTACCTTACATTTCAGGTAAGAGGAAACCCACAATTCCCAGGGTCGCATCCAGTATCTCTCAACAGGTCCAATCTGCATTTTCTTTTATGATAATTTGCCCCCACCCCCTTCTCTTATTCTCTTTTCTCTCTAGATCAAAACTAATTAAGCAAATGTATGTGGTTCTTTGATGTTAATCATAATGTGTTGTCATGTGCTAGATTGCATTTCTTTCTTTTGTTGCAGGTTAGATTTATTTTAAAGTAGAATGACCACTTCGGTCTAGCCTTAACCTAAAGTTTAAGCATGCAGTGTGCCAAAATTTGAAAGAAAACCTCATACCTAGTTCCTAGTTTCCTGCGTTCTTTAGGATAGGTAGTGATTATGGTATTGGTATATACTTGCTACACCTGGTGTATGTACATCAGTGCTCACATGATGTGGGCCCCATCAAGTGGGGCACAAATTTATTTTTTTTGGTGTCACTTACTCTGTCTAGGCAAGTCTCCCTGGTTTATTGTTGAATTTATCAAGTATAAATAAAAAGCTGATGCTGATGGAGGATATGGAATTTTCATGACCAGCAAATAAATGGAAACTGAGGGCACTCATATATTGTAAAACTTGAAATGCAAGCAGGTGCAAGAAATGTTGAAATATGATCTGAATGTGTATTACTGTTTCTTAACCTTTGTGACATGTCGGTATTTATTTTGATTTTATTTTAGGGTGGCTTAAAAATTGAAGTCCATTAGTGCTTGTACCTTGTAGTGCTAGTGCCACTTTGTCAATGAGAAGCCTCAAAATGATTTTTTTTTCCTTTTTATGTTAACAGTGTTTGGACAATCTCAGAATGCAAGAATATAATTGCTCAATTCTCATCTTTTAAACCTCTTTTTGAGTAATGAAATCAATTTTTGGGAGACATGAAAATCACAAATCATGCATTTATTTTTCAAAAAATTAATTATCTAGTTTAGTGTGGCAGGACCTGTTGTTTGAAAACCAAAAACAACCCTGAAAGCAACTATCTTTCTGTAAATAGGGTTAGTGTGGGAAATTACAAAAATTTCAATTCAGTTTTCAATTGTAACACTATAATTCAATTGAATTTTATCATTTTAGGCACTATGCTAAACATATCATTCTAAAAATTAATTAGTCAGTTTTGAATTCTAAACATTGTGAATCTTATCACTCAATCAATTGAAGTGAATTCTATTAATTGAATATAGAATTGAATAGAATTCTACCAATGATTTCTTTTAAAAGAGGTGTAAGCAGAAAACAGATAAATTACCCATTGTAACATGGGCAGGATGTTCATCTTTTTGTCTCTATCTCTTCCTTTGAAAGCTAGGCGAAACAGGATAAATTCTGATAGAATATCCTGTATTCATCGGATGATGATGCGTCCAAGGAGAGATAGGGTTCCTTGTACACTGAAACCGGCAACTTGTCATATTTGTTTAAATAAAGTTCTTCTGTGAAAGTTATGTGAGACATTGTTTTAGAGCTCTTTAAATTAGCTTTAAAATGACGTTTCATGGATATAAGTGATAGACTGAATTTGTGGTAAAATCAGAATTGATAAATGAGGGTCAACTGTTCATATTGTTGTGTGACTGCATTTTGTTGACCTAATTCAAATGGTTGTTTCATTCGACAATGAGTGCAACTGTGTGAAAACTGCATATCACATTCTAGAACAACAAAAGGATAGGATCCATTCTGGAATTTCTTTTTTGTCTTGGGGAAGGGTTTTGTTGTTTTTTAGGAGAAAAAGGAAGGGGTGGGGTGGCGTTATTTTGGAGTTAACTTAGTTGAGATTGTTCCATTCTCCCTCCCCCCTACCCCCAAGAACAAAAAAAACCTATTCTGCGTATCTGACAATTTATGGTAGAACTGATGTGGAAAAATGATGCATCTTTTTTCATCTTTTGCCTCAACTGAAAAAGTTGATTGATTTTATTTGTCAGTGACTTGTGTTTGCTCATTCCAATTGAGATGGAGTATTCACAGAGCTAATGTAGACAAGTTTTATTCTTTTATTTTTTTTGGTCTTATTTATAAAAACTATAAGGTTAATTTTGTGAAATCTCCCATTTTGTGGGGTGCAGGGATAATCTCCAGCTGTTAAGACAGCGATATTATTATGCAACATGGAAAGCTGATGGAACTCGATACATGATGCTAATCATGATGGATGGCTGTTATTTGATTGATAGGAGTTTCAATTTTCGAAGAGTCCAGATGAGGTTTCCTTGCCGAGCAGCTACAGCTGAAGTATTTGTCTAAGCATTTGTTCTTCTAGATGGTTTTTCATTTTTCATATTGAGACGCCATTAGACAGTCTCTTGCATTGGTAACTTCTAATATGTTTCTTTTTTTTATTTTTTTATTTTTTTTGGCAAGGGTTTAGCTGATAAGACACACCATTACACCTTACTTGATGGGGAGATGATTATTGATACAATGCCAGACTCACAGAAGCAGGAGAGAAGATACCTCATCTATGATGTCATGGCAATTAACCACATGTCTGTTATAGAGGTTAGATTTCAAGTGAACTTTATGAGAAATAATGTCATAATAGTTATGACACTGTTTTATCTACGAAAAAGAAAATGCTATGATTTGGATCTTGCTTTTCTATATTAATATTATAATACCAGTAGTTTTTTTTTACCTGTAAGCGTGTTGCTTCCCTTGATCAATGTCTCACAAGGACAAAGTGGATTTATTTGCCATTTTTGGATAGTAGATTTAACAACATATGATATTCTGTTGATTTTCATACATTTATTATCATTTTGAAAGATGTATGCATGTTTTTATTCACTTTGTCAACTTTTTACAACTATGCAGCTGGTTTGGTGCAAATAACTAATCATCTCTTGTGTGGTAGGGAGGGTGGGGAGTGGGTTTGAATTTATTGATTTAATTGGATGCTATGCATCTGCTATAAAGTCCTGTTGAAACTTTGGATTTAAAGGTATACTTTAAGTAAGAAACACACTACTTTTGCATTAGCAATTACAGAATTTATATTTCACTATGTTTTGCAACAAATGACTAAGTAATTAATTTTAGTTGTAGTTGAATCCTAGAATAAATGCAAATATATTTTTATGATCGGCATGCTGGATTTTTATTGCCTATGGTTTGAATCCATTTTAATTCAAGCCCACATTCTGTATGGAGAGAGAGACAGAGAGATAGAGGAGAAGGCGTGGGTGAGCCCTGGGATTGAGGGGTGGGGGTGCAGCACCATGCATTGTTGGTATTTTAAAGCATCTTTAATGGTGTTCTTTTAAAATAAAGAGCATATTTTTTGCAATAAATAATATCTTAAAGAATTTCTAAATATAAAGAACAAACAAATTTATTTAAGTCCAATGAACTATTTGTATTTCACTCTTCATTTTATTTTATTCCATAGAAGCATTGATATAACTTTTTTGAATATTATGGAAAGAGAGAAAAAAGTTTTTCAAGAAAGAAACCGATAAAAAATAAGATAACAATTATTGATATATATGTAGAAAACTGAATTGTATTATTTATATTTTATATAGAGAGTGAATTTTGACTCTTTATATGTAGAGAGTTAAACTCACTTTTTAATCTATAATTTAGAGTTAAAGAGTGGATTAGAGTCTTATTATTATTTTTTCTTCAAACAATCACTCTTTATAATAAACAGTTTAAGATAAATTAAGAGTGGATTAGAAATGTTATTAGTCAATCAAGTTTTTAGTTTAAGTTGTGTGGAATTCATTTGCATAGTCCAATTTTCATATTGGTTCCAAGTGTGTTGAATTCCACATGATTAAAATTGTAGAAATTGCAAATGATTTCCCATAATATGTGAGGAGTTGCATATTTCTTAAAATTTTATGTTCCAAGATTTTCAGCTCCAGTAATTTTGTGCAGAATTTGGAACCCCTGGGGTCTGGGTGCAACACCATGCATTTATTGGCATTTTAATCAATAAAATTTTTAATTTAAGTTGCAAGGAATGATTTTCATAGTCTAATTTTGATTAAAGTTGGTTCCAAGTTTCCAGAGCTTCCCAGAATTGAAATTGTAGAAATTGCAAATTAGTTCTTATAATAGAAGCAGAGTTCCATATATCTTGAAATTTTATGTTCCAAGCTTTCAGCAAGTTCCATGAAATTTTCTGGATGTTCCAAATGCTGTATAAAATTATTGGAGCTGTGAATCTAAGAATTTTGTGGGGGCTAGTTTCATGAGAGACAGTCAGTGTCATGTTTCCTGATAGGGCATACCTGGTACCATTGTGTCAAGTTAGGCCATTAATTGGATTCCATGCATCTTAATGCTATCGTATTTTGGGTTCATTAATTGGATTATGTGCATTTAATGCCATTGTATTTGGTACAAAGATGCATCAAAAGCTTTAGCTGAGGACACTGGCATAAATAAGGGGCCTAGCTGGGTAGCAATTTCCTCTGAACGCTCTAGAACTTATTTATTGCATGTACAGTTACTTGTAGAATAGTTCCAATAGAAGACTTCATTTTACACAAGCCTGTGCTCCTCCTCCAGTGTTTTTCTTTTATAAGTCCCTTAGGGTTTCTTTTATCCTTTAGGTCGTAAGTGATTCACCTATCATTTGGACAACTTATACTTGAGGAGCACACCCTAGTTATTTGCCAAAGTAATGGAATAGAAGATATAAAAAGAAGTGATGCTACTAAAATACGAAAATTTGGAGATGTGGAGTTGAGTTTGTCTTTTTGTGGGCCAACTTATAAGCGTCTTTAGGAAGTTATATTATATATAACAAAGATAGAGGTGCAAAATTTCTGAAAAAAAAAATAATTTTGTAGCATTCAAATGGATGTGAAATGCAAGAAAATAGTAGTAGATTTGAAACAAAGAAATGTGGAGTGTTAAAGCTATAATGATGAAAAGGAGAAGAAGATATATATATATATATATTTTAAATCCTTTTGGTATTTTCCCAATATTCACCCATTTTGGAATTCTATTTCATATATTACATTTTTCTTTCTCTTTCTACTTTCAGAATTATAGGCTTTTTTTTCTGGAAAAAAATTTAAATTTAAAAGAGTGGTATATTTTATGTATATGAGTTTGAATTACATTTTTTATTTGTTTGCAAATGCATTTGAATGAAAACATATATGTTCACCTCCCTAGATCTAAATCCTGCATCCACCACTGAGTATATTCTATTACCTAAGATTAGAGAACTGAATTCTGGATACCATTATGAGCTGTCTATCATCTCCTGGAAAATGACTGGATATATGGGGAAGTATAGGTCTTTAAACCACTCATTAACAGCTGACTTGAGAAGCAGATGGTTAATTTACTTTATGCTCAGATTCATTTTTTGAGATAGATATGTGCATGTACTCTCTCTTAAATGGTCATATTTTTCCACGATGCATTAAAAATGTTTCTTTCAGTGATTAGAATCATCCAGTTTAACAAAATTGTATCTACAATAGGATTTATAAAGTGTCTGTTGCCTTCAGCTATGAAAAGACATATACTGCACCTTGTCAATAATCTATTTCTTTTACTTATAACATCTACTAATAGATTTTTTTTTATTTCGTGTTGAAGATGCATTAAAAATGTTTCTTTCAGTGATTAGAATCATCTAGTTTAACAAAATTGTATCTACGATAGGATTATGAACTGTCTGTTGCCTTCAGTTATGAAAAGACATACTGCACCTTGTCAACAATCTATTTCTTTTACTTATAACTTCTACTAATAGATGTTTTATTTTGGGTTCAAAATTGCTAGAGGCCTTTTTATGAAAGATGGAAGATGCTTGAAAAAGAAGTTATTGAACCCCGTAATTATGAAAGGCACCATATTTATCAGAGCAGGAATCCTTATTACAGATATGACTTGGAACCTTTCAGGGTATGTAATCATCAACCCCAACTCGTTAAGTCAGCAGTGCTTCTGACCTTTTGTTCTCTCTTCAGTTCTGCTGATGTTTCGTTCGAAGTGCTTGCAGGTCAGGAGAAAGGATTTCTGGTTGCTTTCTACTGTTACTAAGGTTTTAAAGGAATTTATTCCAAAGCTTTCTCATGATGCAGATGGTCTTATTTTTCAGGTGATTAGGATTAATTCTAGTAAACCTTGAAGGAATGGGATTATGGGACTGAAATATTCAGCCAGCTTATTATTTTCTTGCAGTAGTAGTCCTTTTTTGATATATTTTTTCCCCTTTTCCAAAGCAATTTATGTGCTTCACTGCATTGTCCTCAGTCAATTGTTCACTAATTTACAAAGTGGTAGTGTCGCAGCTCAGTATTCTTTTATTTAGTTCTGTATCTATACACGTAAATAGTTGTGTGTGATGCATTGTTCATATGGCATGGGAGAAAGCATTATGTTTTAATTGAGTTTTGCTTTTGTTCTCATTGTTTTACAAGCCAGGGTTGGGATGATCCCTATGTTCCTCGCACCCATGAAGGGCTTCTGAAGTGGAAATATCCTGAAATGAATTCAGTTGACTTTCTATTTGAGGTGTTTCTGCCAACTTTACCCCAAGCTTTGCTCTTTTCTTGTATTTCTTTCCCTTACTATCCCCTGCTTTGTTGCCTCAACTTCTTATCGACTGTTCATCCTGATGCAAAGTGATGTTCTCACAGGTGGATGCTGATGATCATCAGTTACTTTATCTGCATGACCGAGGGAAAAAGAAGCTAATGGAAGGGAACACTGTTGTATTCAGAGGTTGATATGAATTTCTATTTTATCTTGCCTCTCAACTCGCTTTTGAATGTCAACAATTTCATCATGCAATTGAAAATTTTGAATCAGAAACTTTATGTTCTATGCAAGCCTTACACGGACTGAGAAAATATTTAGGTTTGGTGCTCTCTCCTAGCTGTAACTAATCATGCTGGCAGAAGTTCGGTAGGTGATTGTCTGTTAGGTTTCTAGGTGGTTTAATTTTGCTGTGTAGCTTATTGCTGCAGCTCCTATCTGGGGAAGCAATTTTATTGGTGTGTAATTGACTGGTGTCCGCACTTTTTTTCCCCCATTTTCATTTATGATTAATTTGTAACAAGAATTCATTGGACGATAATTACTAAGAAGTTGATTATTTTCATCCATGTGGTATTATTGAATTTCTGTCTGGACTTGTTCTGGCCACTGCAAAGTGCATCACTGTGATCTTGTGGCTTTATAGTTTTTCGTAGCCATGTTTCAAGTCTTATCAGAAACTTTAAACTTGCAGATGACTCAGATCCCTCTTCATACTCGGGAAAAATCATCGAGTGTTCTTGGGATTCAGAGGAACAGGTTTGGGTTTGCATGCGGATTCGGACGGATAAGTCTACACCGAATGATTTTAACACCTACAGGAAGGTTAGTCTCATCATCATTTTTGTTGTCTCTGTATGTCTACTTAAGTGTGCTGGACCATATAAACTGCATTGCTGAGTTAAAACAGGTGATGCGAAGCATCAAGGACAATATAACAGAGGACATCTTGTTGAATGAGATTTGTGAGATCATTCGCCTGCCTATGTATGCTGATAGGATAAGAAATGACAGTAAAGCTCACCAGCATACAGCTTCAGCACGACGCAGGTGATGGGCACGACGCAGGTGATGGGCAGTAGTGTAGGCCACTGTTTTTTTGTCAAGTAACGAGCACTATGGTTAGAGTTGTTACTTGAACTAGAAAAACCTGCTGATGGACTTCTGATGCGCATGCATGCTGGTGTTTGGTGGTTCACTTGGGTGAGCATATCAACTGGAGGTCACTGCGATGTTATGTAATTAGCTACAACCTTGTCATATCCTCATAGCCTTTACCGTGCCCAGTGAGTTCTATGATCCGCTTGGTGCACCCACATAGTTTCTACATTAGACCCCAAATTATTGTCTAAATGATAGGCGTCCAGATCAAATAGAATTAGGAATAGGATCACCATGTATATTATTATTTTTTCTTTCCTTTATGTAGTGATTTATAAGTTGTTCTAAAGTTTGTCATTTTTTAGATGTAGAGCCTTTTTTTTGGGAAATATGATTTTACCTTCTTTTTTATGCTCAATGTGAATATCATTTTTGGGAACTGCCATTTGGTCTCTGTTTTCCCCCCATATCTCGTGCAGCTGTTAATCTCTGGCTTCCATTTTTTTCTTTCTTTGCTTTTTTTTTTTTTTTTTTTTTGAATGGTGCATCTGTTGATTTTTTGTACTCAATTCAATAGATTTGCAATTTCATTGGTACTTGCTTCGGTTAAAGAAGGGGAATGGCTAGTGATACCGTTATGATTGATGTTTTTTGTTTTCGCTGCTTTGATTGTGGCTCTTCGGAACTAGTTTGTTTGATAGAGATGGGATGATGGAAAGATTATACTCTAGGACCTCGATGAGAAAAGTGAGATTTTTGTCATGCTTTGTAAATAGTTTAAGTAGCGCGCGTGCGCATATATATATAGTTTAAACTGAATCGAATCGAACCAATTAAAATTAAATTATCAAAATTTATATTTTATAAATTAAATTGAATTATATTTAACACTGAATTAAATTGAACTGAATTAAATTGAATTGAAATATTTCGGTTCAATTTGGTTTGATTTGATTTGGACTGCTTCAGCCCCAATGTTGGTGCAGCCAAACTCTCAGCCAGGAGTAACAAAAATTCTAAGAAAATCTAATGCGGCCAACAATTAAATAATACTACTTACAATCCTAAAAGGTTTCAAATGTTCCATCAAAATTTACTAGATCCTAAAAGGTTTCAAATGTTCCATCAAAATTTACTAGACTTGATGAATACATGTGATTGAATGGTTACAAAATGAACAGGCACAACAATTTGATCCCCAACAATAACAACAGGCGATTGTCTCGCTAGCGCAGAAGGAGGACACAACAGTATTAGGCCTAAAAAAAAAGAAAATTTTAATAAATTAATTGAAGTTTTAAATTGATTAACAATTAACCAACAGACCTCTAAAAACTAAAATTTCATACTGGTTGATTGAATTTCAAACTTGTTAAGAATTCAGCTAAACCACAAAATTCAAATAACCCTTAGCAGTTCTACATTTCAAACTCCAAATTTCTTCCATTTTCCTTCACTTTCTCCATTTTGTCATCAATAACAAGGACGTCATTATGCCTTCACAATCGAATTCCACAAGTCGAGCAACCAAACAGACTGCCATAAATTCTAAATCTAGAGAACGAAGACCTGCATGCCGTTACCTTTTCTTCTTTGGAGAGGGACTGCGGCTATCGGAGGTGAGGCTGCGGGAAGGAAAGGAGGGTGGCGAGAAGAATCTGAGCGGGCACGAGCGCGAGCCGAGAGAGAGGTGAGAAGGTCGGGGGTGTGAAAAGCAAAAAGAGAGAGAGAGGGGATGAGAGAGGTGGGTAAGGGTCAGGAAATGAACGAAGAAGAATTAGATTAGTTTAGTTTTACTTGAAACATCAAAACAAATAGAGTCTAGGTGAAATTCCGTTTACTTCGTTTTTTAAAATTTGAAAAATTAAAAATCGACCTGAATTAAAATAATTGATTTTTTAAAATTTTAAATTGAATTCAACTGTATTATTAAATAAATCAAGCTGAATTTTTAAACTGACACAATTTAATTTGATTTTTCGCTTTGAATGGGGTAGCATCCACCACTCTCTCTCTCTATATATATATAGTCCATGCATAATTTTGAGGAAAATACATTAGTATTATAAAATATATGAGTTTATGTTACTGAGTTATTTTACTTCAATTTGTCCATATCGGATATTTGAATTCATTTTTTTTTTTTTTGGTGTGATTACTAATATCCAATAGATGGAATTGAAGGTTTTCCTTCAGCAGCTTAGTAATATTTTTTATTTTTAAATTATTGGTTTATAATTTTTTTTTTCAAATTTGTTATTAATATTAAGAAGAATGCCGAGTCCAAACGTAAAACCAAGCACAGTGTAAAAACTTTTGTTTGGGAGAATTCTTATTTCTAACCTTCACACCTTATTGTGAGCATGCAGAACAAATTTTTTTTATTGCAGATAATGAATAAAAGAGATAATAAATTACGGTTTAAAGTTTTAAATTTTCACATTTAGTTAGATAATAAAATTGTGGTGAAAAAAAAAAAAAAAGTTAAAAGTGGATAGTTCATATGAGGAAGAACTTAAAAGGCTTTTAATTTGGTACTGGGAAAAGGGAATGATGAGGGCCTCTTTAGAATGAATGCTTAACGATATTATCTGAATTTGTTAGGGCCACATATCGACGATCAACAAGAATTTAGTTAGATAATATCTGAAAAAATATTTGTAATTGTATAATTTTTTTTATAAATTTTATCAAATTCGATAAAATTTGATTTAATTATAATAATTTTTAAAAATTTAATAAAATAAAATTTCAAATAAATTTTTATTTATACTAAACACACAAAATATAAATTTACAAATAAATTTCATAAACATTATCAAATTAATTTACATTTTAACATTGTATTTGATTTAATATTAATTTAAAATTTATTTCATTTGAAAATAAATTTATTGTAAAATTCATTTGTAAATAAATTTTTATATTTGGTATATTTCAAAATAAAGATAGAATTCCTTTCAAATAAAATGAATTTCATATTTAGTTTAAGTGTAAAATTTAATAAATTGTAGAGTGAAAATAATATTGCTAGCAAATAAAAATGTTATTAATCAAATAAAAAGTTTTGGGTAATTTGGTCATAAGTTAAACTGTGTCGTTTATGCAAGTACCAATGACCGAGTGTCTTCGACTCCTCCCCAGTCCCTAACTCCGAACTCTTTTAACGCAGAAGATGAAGATAGATCCACAGAATCTTGTGAGGGTTTTATGACCTCCTAATTCCCACATTTTTAATTTAATTAACTCTCTGCTTAATCCTTAATCTGCTTGCGATTACTACAGCCAAAACGCACATGAAGTCATCTTCGGCGACGACAACGATTTTCTTGATTTGTGTGCTGTTAGGGGCTTCTATATATTCCGCCAATGGCGGAAACAGCGACTCCGACTCCAAGAAGAATAAATTTCGGGAACGAGAGGCCAGCGACGACGCCCAAGGTTACCCTGACATGTGCGTCACTTCGATCGCATTTCATCGATTTCTTCAGTTTAACAATTCTTGAAAATTTCAGCACAAATGTAGTTAAAATTCTTGTTGCAGAGATGAGGATGCGTTGTTGAATACTCAGTGCCCTAGGAATTTGGAGCTTAGGTGGCAGACGGAAGTTAGCTCTAGCATTTATGCTACTCCTTTGATTGCTGATATCAACAGGTATTCCTGTTTCTTTCTACCTCAGGATTGTATGTAAATTGTGCGCTCTAATTGTTAATTTTGTGTTTTGAATTTTAGTGATGGAAAGCTTGATGTAGTAGTTCCGTCTTACGTTCATTATCTTGAGGTTCTTGAAGGTTCTGATGGGGACAAAATGCCTGGTAATTTGTTATCTAGTCTTGTTTGTTTAATGACTTTGTTGAATTGAATTCGATTGACTACATGGAAAACTCGAGCTTTTATTAGAATGGTGTACATGATTGTAGAATTATGAATGAATATATCAGGTTGGCCTGCTTTCCACCAGTCAACGGTGCACGCCAGTCCTCTTCTATATGATATTGACAAGGATGGTGTGCGAGAAATTGCTTTGGCGACCTACAATGGTGAAGTTCTCTTTTTCAGGTACCTCTTGAAGAATTGTTTGCATGATTGTTATTCATTTGTTGTGTAGCATTAATGTTTGGAGGAGTTTTGTTCTGGTGTGCCCAAACCCATAACTGACCTGTGTATTATTAATTTTAGGGTGTCGGGCTACTTGATGATGGAGAAACTGGTGGTACCTCGTAGGAGAGTTAGAAAAGATTGGTATGTGGGTTTAAATCCTGATCCTGTGGATCGTTCTCGTCCAGATGTTCATGATGATCAACTTGTCTTGGAGGCAATGGAGAAGAAATTAGGGTCTTGTAAGCTAACTTAGTCCACAAATTCAAAATGGTTTTATACCTGTTACCAGTGCTTCTGATTCTGTTTTATTGTGCTAAAGTTCTTGTCTTTTTCTTGTTACTTGAGTAGCTGGCTATGGCATGAGTTATGTCTATCTTTTGAAGCTACCTATCTTTTCTGGATTAAATTTTATTCTTTTTCTTTCAAATGGTATTTTGTATAATATCATGCTTGGCAATTGATTAAACTAGAACACTGTGCTGACTGTCTTTTTGACCGGGGTTAGTAATGATTTTAATTTTATAAAGAAAATTCTGCTATCCGTATTCTTCTTCTTCTTCTTGTTCCTGAAACTACAGACGAGGGAGTTGGTGATCTGCATTACATCATTTGTTAGTAGTGGTCTGCGTCTGGAGGAGTTTTGGCCAAGATGCATATATTGCCCTTCACCTATGATCTTGATTTTGGTCTTGGTCTGGCTATATAGTGCTCAATTATTTATTTTTTGCTATAAATTTGGACCAAGTTTCAAACATATGTTGGATTTTCTGGCTTGGTGTTTCAGTAAGAGCTCTGCTTCTTCTAACGAGAATTAACCATATCATTAAATGCTGGCTATTTTGCAGCAACAAATGGAAGTATACCAGAAATTAATAATTCAGTTTCGGCATCAACAGAAAGTCACCTTCTTCCACCAAATGTATCTATTCCTGTGATTGAAAAGAAAGTCAATGAGAGTCAGACAGAATCAGTCATCACACTGCCCGCAAGTGTGAATAATGCTTCTGTAAATACTGGGTCAGCTGTAACAAACGATACTGAGAATGGAAAAGACGCTGGGTCAGTTTTGACCAACAATACTGAGAAGGGAACAAACACTGTGAGACGACTTCTGGAAGATGACAATTCCAAGGGTTCCCAGGAAGGTAGTTCAGAATCTGGGGAGAAAAACAATGAGGATGCTGATGCAGCAACTGTGGAAAATGATCAAGGGTTGGAAGAAGATGCGGATTCTTCTTTTGAACTATTTCGTGATAATGATGAGCTGGCTGATGAGTATAGTTATGACTATGATGATTATGTTGATGAAGGCTTGTGGGGATCTGAAGAGTGGAATGAAGAGATGCATGAGAAAATGGAGGATTATGTGAATATTGATTCACACATCCTGTGCACTCCTGTGAGTATTGACTTAATTATATTAATCTCTTTAATGGATGAACCTTTCTTGATGGATATGAGTGAGATGTAATTAACACTGAGATAAAATTTTATTTCCTTTTTTTCTTCAGGTTATAGCGGACATTGATAATGATGGGGTATCAGAAATGATTGTTGCTGTTTCATACTTCTTTGATCATGAGTGAGTTTTCTTAGATGGTCTGCCATATATATGCTCTGAAACATGGGTTTCAACTCATGGTTTATTTTTAAATGAACTTGATTAGCATCATATGCCTTTTGTGTCAAACCTATCTCATCTTTGTTTGGTGTTTTAAGTGCATGCCTGATGCTCTCGTACAATTGACAGGTATTATGAAAATGCAGATCATTTGAAAGAACTGGGGGATGGCGTTGACATTGGAAAATATGTTGCTGGTTCTATCGTTGTATTTAACCTTGATACAAAACAAGTTAAGTGGAATAGAGAACTGGATCTGAGTACAGATACTTCAACCTTCCGTGCATATATATATTCTTCTCCCACGGTGGTTGATTTGGATGGTGATGGGAATTTAGACATTCTTGTTGGAACTTCATTTGGCTTGTTCTATGTCCTGGATCACCATGGTAAACTCTAACATTGCATTCTGCTTTTTTTTCTCAAGCACATTTTCTAGCATCTTTGTTTCTCATATTTAGATCTGGTTTAAACTTGAAAGCTATTACTGTCTTACAAATATGCTTTTCAATGATTATTGTTTATCTTTTTTCTGCTATATTGACCTTGCTTATAAATCACTGAGACTTAGAATTTTCATGTGTGTTTCTTGGAGATGTACTGTAGCTATTGAGATCCCATATTCTTATGTCATACTTTGCCAGCATTCTATACAAATATGGCTATGTAACCATGCGATATTATGCTTTCAAGACATTCTGCAATTCTATTGCCCCTTCACCCTTTTATCATGTGTGCATTTGTGTTGTATTTACTGAGCTGCAATTTGATTCATTATCTTTCTAGTTGCACAGGCAACCTGATATAACAGAAGAGTTTAGGACAATTTGATCCGACAATTAGGGCAAGAAAATAGGGTTGATTGTGGTTGGAATAAGAAAAAAAAAAATTAGGGTCTGAAAAAATCTGAATAAAAATATTGTATGATTTGTCTACCAGCAAACCTATTTATGCTAGTAGGGTAAATCCTAGCTGTGGACTGAAAACTATTCCTAACCTGCCATGAAAATAAAAGGCTTAACGGACTTAAAAACCTAACTACAGATGGAAAAGAAACCTTAACAAAACTTAAAAAAAATTGCACAGGAAACCTAAGATTGCTTTCCTTGTTTGATGGTATTTTAGGACAAATTGAAGTTGTTGGAAGCTGAATAAAACTGTTCTATCCATAATAGTTTGCCCATTTTTGGATGCATCAATGTCACCTTTTGACAGGGATAGGTAGTTTTTATATTGATTATTTTGCTACTGAAAATATGAGTTTTCTTCATCTTCCTTTTTCTTTCGAAGGTTCTCAGTGAGTATGTTAGGCTGAATGGTGGTATTCCGTTTAGCTCTTTCACTGATATAGTTTTGTTATACTCACCAAAAGAAAAGAGAAGAAACAGTTGTCCCAGTTTTAGTTGAATTTATGTGCAATGGAGTCTAGAGATTAATCTATACAACACTTTCAGTTGTCTGGCATCAAGTTAAAGAGGAATAATATGAGGAAGAATTTTCCTCCATAGTTCAAATGACCAAAAAAAAATCCTTGCATTTTCCAATCTATTTTGGCAATTAAAAATTTGAAACAGCTATATAAAATTAAAAACTTTCTACTTTTAGTTATTTGGCTATAATGGCTGTCAATGTCAAAGTTTGTGGGTAAAATTGATAAAATTGAAAGGGTTGACTAAAATTGAATTGTCCAACGGAATTTTTTTTTTTTTTTTAAATTTGGAATTCTAATTATGCGAGCTCATGATTTCAACTTGCCAGAAGAATTCAGAGACTAAATTATATGTTTTCATTCAGGTAATATTAGAGAAAAATTTCCTCTTGAAATGGCTGAAATACAAGGCGCTGTGGTTGCGGCTGATATCAATGATGATGGCAAAATAGAACTTGTGACTACTGATACACATGGAAATGTTGCCGCATGGACATCCCAAGGAAAAGAAATTTGGGAGAGACATCTTAAGAGTCTAGTTTCACAGGTCAGTTGCTATGTCAGTTTCTCTTAATTTATGCACACTCACACTCACTCACATTCACTCACTTGGGCTTCTTTAGGAATGCATTATCCTTACTATCAATATGGGGTAACCGCTGGGGTATATGATACTGTTTGTCTGTCAGTGGTTTATCGCTTGATACCATAGTTATTAAAGGTGCAAGGCGCACTAAGATGCTAAGGGATCCTAAAATCTTGGCGCAAGCGCGCGCTTGAGTGACATGAGACGCAAAAATAAAAAATTTTAAAAAAATTTAAAAATTTTATCATTAGACTATTAGTAAGATGATATAACATTATAACTATTAATATTCAATACACATTAAGTAATAACAACCAAAAAAGCACACACAGAGAAAAAAAAACTTAATAAAAGTTTCAAATCCTAAACATACAAGACTGCTGAGCTTCCTAAGATTGTTTCTTTTTCTTTTGTTTGTCAGTAACTTCTTCTTCTGCTTCTTTTTTTTTTTTTTTTTTTGGCTGGAGCAGAGTTTCTTCCTCTTCTTTTGTTTTTTCAGCAATTTTCTTTCTCTTCTTCTTCTTCTTCTTCTATTTTTTTGGTCGGAGCAAGTCCCTTTCTTGCCCTAACTTTCTGTTTTTTTTCCTTTTTTACTGCTAGAGCAGATTAATTGTTTCATTTCTTTTGTTTTTTCTTGAAATAATCAAGTGTGATAAGGTCTACCAAAAGTGTTTTTTAATTTTTAATCAATGGTTCAAATTTACTCACATAAAAAAAAAAAAACAAATATGTAAATATTGTCACAAAGGCGCGCCTTTAGGGCGCCTCGCCTGAGGCCCAAGGCGCACTGAGGAGTGCGCCTTTGTAACAGCGCTCGCCTTTAGCTTTATAAGACGCAAAGGCTGGCGCCTGGTACGCCTTGAGCCTCAGACACGCTTTTAACAACTATGCTTGATACAAAAATGTCATGTCTTCCTTCAGGTCTAAACTCTTGCAAAATTGGAGTACATTTAGAAACTGTTTCCTGATTTTTGACACATTATCTGAATTGATTGACTGCTAGAGATGAGTTGTTACATTAATAGATTAACTGCCAACGGAGTTATCTTTCTTATTTAGAAATAGTGCAAGCATGTTTTGGAATCTGTACTACTAAATTAGTAAATAGTTATTAAGGATTGGATGCCTGAAAATAGCAAGTTAAATTTACCTTGTTTTACTTATTAGCTAGCACTGCATTGTTTCGACACTTGCAGAGTAAGGAACAACTTTCCTTCTAGTAGGATACTACTTTATTTTGAGAAGTTTGTGTTGGATTTGGAGTAGTGGATAATTTGTACTGCATATATTAGATTCCTTTTTGATATTTACTGTTGCATTTTGGTCATACTCGTATGTGCAACTGCATGTGATTCCCCGTGCATTAATCCTGTATTCCCTTCATATTTGTTATGATGAATTAGGCTTATGATGACTTCACAATTAGCATTGCATTAGGGTTATCCTAACATACATAAAATAGCAACTATCTTTATCTACATGATATCTAAATTCAAAATCTTGTTGAAGATGTGTAGTGCGGCAGTTTAATAGATACCATCACATTTCTCAGGGCCCAACTGTTGGTGATGTTGATGGGGATGGTCGTACTGATGTTGTAGTTCCAACACTATCAGGGAACATATATGTTCTTAATGGCAAGGATGGTTCAGATGTTCGGCCATTCCCATATAGAACTCATGGGAGGGTAATGACTCAAGTTCTTCTTGTTGATTTAAGTAAACATGGGGACAAAAGGAAGGGTCTAAGTCTTGTGACAACATCATTTGATGGATACTTGTACATTATAGATGGGCCCACATCTTGTGCTGATGTTGTTGATATTGGTGAAACTTCGTAAGTTAAACCTGTACCCCTTGGTTTTATGGTCGTCTCATTCCTTTGATTATTTCATAAATCTGAAGTTAGATCTCTTTTTTACAGATATAGCATGGTCTTGGCAGACAATGTTGATGGTGGAGATGACCTTGACCTTGTTGTAACAACCATGAATGGAAATGTCTTTTGCTTCTCAACTCCTGTTCCACATCATCCCCTCAAGGCAGGATGCATATGAACCAAAGCTGTAGCCTATTTGTCAATACACTTATTATGTTTTAAATATTACTCTTGTGCATTTTTAGGCTTGGAGATCAGCTAATCAAGGAAGAAATAATGTTGCAAACCGCTACAATCGTGAAGGGATTTATGTTACACCGTCATCAAGAGCTTTTCGTGATGAAGAGGGAAAGAACTTCTGGGTGGAGATTGAGATTGTGGATAATTACAGAGTCCCTTCTGGGTCTCAAGCACCTTATAAAGTCACAGTAAGTTGCTCCTCCTCCATGTATGCTACAATTTGCCAACAGCAATCCTAAGAATGCCTTAAAATCTAATTTCCCAATTGGAACAATGCAGACGACCTTGTTAGTCCCAGGTAATTACCAAGGTGAGAGAACTATAAAGCAAAATCAAACCTTTGATCATCCAGGAAGATATCGCATAAAACTTCCGACAGTTGGAGTAAGGACCACAGGGACCGTATTAATGGAGATGGTTGATAAGAATGGACTTCGTTTCTCAGATGAGTTTTCTCTGACATTCCATATGTATTACTATAAACTGCTGAAGTGGCTTCTTGTCCTCCCAATGCTTGGGATGTTTGGTGTGCTACTTATTCTTCGTCCACAAGAAGCCATGCCTTTACCATCATTTTCACGGAACACTGACCTGTGAATATAATCCTGTCAAGTTATTTACGGAGGGTGAATAGTAATTTCAGCTGAGCTATCGTCAGGAATGTCAGGTGGTGAAAGAATACTGGACCTCACAAGATTTGGTGGTCAGTGCAGCCCTTGGATGATACTGAATATCGAAAGAATTTTGATTTGCTGACTGTTTACGGTGAAAATATGTAACATACTTTGAATTTGCATATATGGATTCAAAATTTTATACCTAAATGGAGAGGGAAAGACAGTAATTTTCTTTCCAAAATCAGATTTTAGTTTCGATAATTCCCTGAATCGTTTGACAGATAATACATGCCATTCTTTGAAGCTCCAACTCTTAATTGCAACTATTACAAATTCCTCATATGACCATCTGCACTGTGTTTCGGTAATCGCATGACAATTGTTAAGACTCAAGACATTTTATTGTTTCAATGGTAATGAACTACCATCGGCCTCACCACAAGATTGTACATACGCAAAATATTGAAGTTTTCAAATAAGGTCATCGTACAGCTATCAAACTTATCAGTTTCATTGTTGAAATATCCGAAAATTTACTCTAAACTAAACTAGCGGTGAAAAAAAATGCAGTGCTAATAGCTTGTAATCTAAGGCGGATTGAATCCTGTCAGTTTCATTGTGGACAGAGTAGGAACTAAAAGATAAAATTGTAGCTAAATCGCGCATCTAAGACTGCTTTATCTAGTGCTATTGGTTCAACAGCTGAACAGTTGCAAACAAATCATGTCATCTTTGGCGATTAGCCAGAAAATTATAGGTTTAAATCCTGGCCAACCTCCTCCCCTTATAAAATTTTTTAATATACATAAAACAAACAAAAATTCTATATTTTGAGCTCTGATAGCAAAACAATTAAGCAATCCTTTTCCCTGCCTACCCAGTCCATTAAAACAGTCATTTAGCTCAACCATCTAAATCTTCATCACTTCAAAGCCTTGTAATTTGTCACATCCCCCAACCATCAGTTATGTTGAGTGACCAAAAGAGAAAACAAATCCAAGACTCCCATTCAAAACCTGTGTCAAATTTATCGGACTCCTTAAAAGCAAAGCATACACATAACTCAACATTATAACCCCATGATTCCTTTGATTCTATGGTGAACTTCATCTAAAAATTCCATTCTCATCATAACGAAACATCACAAAACTCACCAAAATATTGAATCTTGTTCTACTCCAAATTATTTGTAATATGAACATGTTTACAAAAATACTACGCACATAAAAGTCACAAACAACACAAGTTGAGGAGGAGACTGCAGCATCTTGCTTTTCATGTACTAAATTATTTGAAACAGGAAAATAAAGAAAAAGCCTTATGGTCCTTGACTAGAAGCCATTCAACACAGGCCTCTTTCCAAGCCTCTTGATCTCTCTATCCATTTGGCCAGTAAGCATCAAACCAAACATCTTAAAATCACAGAAAAGAGACCAAAAAGGATGCCCAAAAGAGGCAGGAACATTCCTTTCTACAAAGAAATGGCTGTACCAGGCAAAACCATACCCAAGAAACGGCACAACCAACAAAAACCACCAGTTGAAAAACAAAGAGTACAACAAACACAAAATACTTGTAAGTGTGCCCACAAAATGCCAACGCCTTGTCGATGGTTTTGAGTGTTGGGTCACATAAAAGGGCCAAAACTCTTCTAAGCTCCTGAAATTCATATCTTATCGACCAACAGAAAAGAACCCTATTCAAGTATGTGGATACTGATGATGACGATGATGATGATGGAACAAACGGCCAAAGCAAAAAAGAGAAAGAAAATTATACCTGGGTTTGGTTTGAATTTGCGAGGAGAGATGGGATTCAAAGCAGAGATTTTCTGGCTAGGGTAAATTTTTGGAGGGAGAGATTTCTATGAGGTCATATAGTTTAGGGAGATGTCGCAGTTTTTGATATGGTTGAAGATCCAACAGTAATAAGTGACTCGAGGGTAAATAGTGGCTGTCTCACTGTTATCATCGGAGATAACCATGTACTCTAGGTTTGTTTGGGCTCTTCTATCGTCTAGGCCTCTGCTGCATCGCTTACGGGGAAATATATATATATATATATATATATATATATATATATATATATATATATATATATATATAATCGGTGAGTCGGCACTAGCCTCAATTTTGAGGGGCGATTGTGTGGGGTGGGGAGTGTTGTGTGTTTGGTG